>LWCA01000265.1:0-35433 GCA_001642005.1 Intoshia linei | reverse complement strand
ATTTGTGTAAAGAAATTGTTGAAATTATGCACAACTACTTTTTTATATATCCTCAATAAAAAAGTCATGCTCTGTTAACTATAAAATATCAGATGCTTTGTATGATTTAAACAATCTACATTTCAAAAGAGATCTGGCCAATATTAAATTATATCTTGAAAAAAGATTAGAAAATTCTGATATCAAGGCTGTAGAAAATCTAACAAGGGAAGATATAACACCACACCAATACGCAAGCCTTTTAAATTGCCAGTCAACATCTATTAGCGTTGAAAGAAGTTTCTTTATTTTACACAAAATCAATGCAAAAAGTGGAAACTTCAAACCTGAAAATTTGGGTGAATACGTGATGCTTAAATATAACCTGGATAATGAAATAATATAACATATTTATAATACATCTTACTTATTTCATTAACTAAAAAACCAATATTTAAGACATTTATTTGTTTTTTTACATAATAAAATAAATTAGATTTGATTTCATAGATACATCTAGATTTTTTATTTCATCTATCATCATCTCATCTGCAATATCTAATATTTTTTGACTAAAATACTCAAATTTTCTTCTTTTTTTTTTCCTAATTTGCCAGTGTATTATAATTAGAATAAGTTTTTTAATAAACCATGGAAATTAAAAAAATAACGTCTAATTTTTTGTAACTTTATTAACTTTTATAAAATTTTTTATATGCACTGCACTCCTGCAGAAACAAAGTTTTCTCAATTTTTGTTGTAGCAAACCGTTTACAATATTCATAATATCATATTATCTATACCATTTCTTATGTTGAGGCTAACTATTTATTATGTTTTGCAGAGTCAAATTCACAGAGTCATTATTGATACATTTGTATACCTTACATTTTGAATAAAAAAAATTAATAAATTGAAATTTTTTACAAATGTAAACAAAAAATGACTAAAAGTTTAATTAGCCAATTAATAAGCATAATATTCGTATCATCATGCTAATTAACATATACAAAATTAAATTTTACTTGTCCTGATTATAATTGATTTAATTTTATTGCACCAATAAAAAATTTAAAATTTACAAGAGTGAAAAAAACACGATTTGGCAACACTGTATTGTTTGAAAAAATTTGCTATACTCATGTACTGTTTTGTCTTGTTATAGTCAATTTAATTGTTAATTTTTGGTGGCCCTAGTATAGTATAAAGATGCATTATTTGGATTACTTTGCAAAGAATTGCGGAAATTGGTGAGACGAGCAATGGGGAGCGTTTCCATCAAATTTTGAATGTTTTTGAGCGTCGGTACACGGAAAAATACATATTAAATATGATATGTGACTATATATATTTTTGTAAAAATTAAATTAAATATTTATATGTAACTTCAACTGTAAATTAATTAAAAAAATGAGCGATTCAAGAGTCTTGTAATGGAATTATATTTCTAAATTTGAAAGTTCATTTAAATAGCGAAAAAGTCGTTAAGATCAAAATTAGGGATTAGTACTTTTTAGGACCCCATTTTCCTTTTTTATAAAACCTCTATATTTGCAGTAAGATTTTCATATTTTTAACCTTAGTATCGTAAATTAAAGTTAATTTTATTCTAGAAAGATTTTTTATATTTTAAATCTTATATTAGGATTAGTGTAATTAAGGCACTTATAAAAATAATGAAATTATTAGTTTGCCTATAGCAACAAAGCTATTACCTGATTATTTCAAAAAGTTGAGCGATTCATACCACAAGAGTTACATCATTTTGTTCACCCTGAAATTATCTATAATACTATTATAATTTTATCCAGATCAAAAAAAAACGTCAATTGTGTCGGACAGTGTTATTGGTATATTTACTGTTGACATGTACTGTGACATGTTATATACACGGCTTATATATCCGCGTCAGGTCTAGTATCATACAATAATTAATATAATCGTGTTATTGATTTTGAAAGACATCTCTGAAAATTAAATTTGCAACAAAACCGAAGCGACCAAAAATTAGTATTAGAAAATGGTATTTTTGAAACTTTACACCTCTTACTTTCTTAAATAAACTGGAACAAACGAATAAATAAACAGACATACATGTTAAATTAAAATTTTTATTCTTCATTATGGATTAGTAGTTTTGGCTTCACATTTAACACCAAATGAACTAAAATTGATAGTACATATTTTTTTTTGGCCACTTTAACTAAATGAATGTATATTATCTATATTGTATATATACAATATAAAATTTAATTATATTTAGTTTCAAACAAAAACTGTTACATCAATGGTGTAATGATCGGAAAAAATTACAAAACTGGTGATTTGGTGGAATACAATCATGATACCTAAATAATTTATTTTACCTCGAGAATTAATCAAAATATTAAATTCAAATGATACATATTTAATTTAACTCAAATAGAGTAGGTTTATTAATAATTGTTTGTACATGTATATTAAAATATTTAAACTAATTATAATAATATTTATTACATGTGAACATGATTATAAAATTTAAATTTTGATTAATTTTATATTATAGATAATATGAAATATTTCAAACTGTTCCAATTTCGTAATTGGAAACAAAAAAGATATCGTTGCATTTATAGAATTTGACAATGATAATAACAAGAATATTGAAGAATTCAATGAGATGATCGCAATTCATTTACCACTTTACATGTTGCCAACCAAAATTATTCCGATAAAAAATTTTATTTTAAATAAAAATGGCATATAGTGTATAATATAAATATATTTACATTTTAGGCAAATTGGATAAAGTAAAAATGCAAGAACTTTACTATCCTGAATTTAATAAAATTGAAGAAGGAAATATTACTTATTTTTAACCTTATTCTTTTAAATTATTATAATAAAATTATTTAAATTAAAACCTTATAGTGTCAATTTGTTTAAATTTATGTAATTCAAATATGTATCAGGTCAATTTCCACTTTTTTTTTAAATTGTACATGAATTTTTTTATTTTTAACCCGTTCACTGTCGATGTATTCTGTACTATAACAGCATAATTTTTAAAAACTATTGTTTTAGTTTCATACATTTTCACATAGGTAATTTAAAAATTTTACAAGTTTAAATTAAAACAAATTTCAAACAGTGAAAGGGATAATATAAATTCAAAAATTAAAATTTATTTTTCACCGGAAATGCGTAGATTTTTGAGGTTGAAATTTTGCAACTAGATCAAATTGAATAAAATGTATCAGAATAATATTTTTTTCAATTCTAGCACTTAGTTATTTAATATTTTTTGTTTTTATAAGATGATCACCAAATAAAAAACATGAATACTAAAGTGCTGTGGTGACACTGAGGTCATTACTTTGTGATATTGAATTTTTTTAGATCTCTTAACTAGATATAACTGTATGAACTGTCATTTTTTTTAAATTCTTAGATTATTTTAATTTTTTTAAAAAATGGTAATATTGGGTTTTGACCCTGAAATTCACTTTTTTGAGGTTTCGATTAATGATAATTTTAATTGCTGATCATTTTAAAAACAATTACAGAAGATATATTTTATAAAATATAGGACTTTTTTCATTTTTAAAAAAAAGCTAATTTATGGTTTTGACATTAAAGATACACATTACGGATGCTGATATTTATGACAAATGGTAATAATTTTAAAACGCGTCTCAAAATTTATGTTTTTTAAAATATAGGAATAATTAAATTTTTTCAAAAAAAGGGAAATTGTATTATTGACCTTAAAAGATTCAATGTCTAAAAATAGTATGATTTTTTATGTATTTTGTTTAATTGTACAACGGTTAATGTTGTAAATAAAAGTTAACAAAACCTTACATTCAATTTTATATTGGTAAAGGACTACCCTTAGTAAAGATTCCTTACGGTTATAAATTAAAATTTGCTAAAATTGTGAGTATGTGGCTAATCATTAATTTAGAAAACGGCAGTCCCAGAAGTTTATAATGCACACATTATAAAACCATTTTTCAATATTTCTAATCTTCAAACAGAATAGTAGATTCCAATTTCAATTCCCATTCCATTTATATAAATATTTATATTATCTAATATATTTTTTTAAATTCTCTAACTTGTTTAATTCTCAAAAAAAGGCAATCGGGGTTTTTGACCAGTAAGATGACACTCATCCACCTCCCTCTAAGATCGTTACGGTATGTAAGGTTTGTAGCTGATAATGACCCTGAAAAAATTCCTATAAATTTTTTTTTATAATGATCTTACATTTGTTGGATTTTATATAATTCTAATTTTAAAAATTTAAAATTTCTTATTTTGGAAATTAAAATATTTACAATACATATATATAATCTATAAAAATAGATGCATAATGTTCATTCGCATCATCATAATTCGAGACATCACAATTGATACAATTTCCAAAAACTACAATACCAATTACACTACAATAAACTACTCCATTTGTCAGTAGAACCATAAAAAACGATAAACAAAATTTGGATAAAGACTAAAAGTCATAATAGCGACAAATAAATCAAGTATAAATAATAAATACACAATTTTGTTTGAAATAATTTCAATTTCGGAACTATTGAAAATAAATCAAAAGTAAAATAAATCACTTGGAAATAATTTTTTATATATGGTTAATTTGACCCAATGTCACAATTGTTAAATTGATTAGATTAAATTTTATTTTTATCTCAATTGATTACTGTTTATTTTTTAGTTTCATGATGCCGCTAATTCAGTTTGGTTAACGGTCAAATTAATACATGTCATTTATACATTTGTATAATGAATTTTTAAATTGAAATTTTAAATTTAAAATTCACATTATAAACGTAGTAACTGAAACCTTAAAGTTTTTATACTTTACAAATATTCCATATTGTTATACTATTCTTTCTTTTTTTTTACCCATATTGTTCATTTTAGTTCATTCCACCGATTTAAAATTACCAAATGAAATGAAAAATTAAAAAAATTTGTAACTAATTTAAGATACTTACAAAATTCTTGTCATTAAAATAATAAAATCGTTTCAAATTAACCATTTTAATTGCCAATACAAAATTGATTAAAATACGAAAATAACAAATGCGTAATTTACGCCATAAAATTGATCAAATTATCTACTAAAACTATTAATAATTTAGTAAAGCAATAATATTTCATAATTAAAAAAATTTACTGAAATTTGATATGTCACACCAAAGGAATACAAATACATATAAATACATGTAATTGAAATGTATAAAAAATTGATTTGAGAGTGTAAACAACTGTATCATTCAATACAATACAATTTTATATATATAATTGACTTTGATACAAAAGAAATTTTAAATAGTACGATATGATGCCGATATGGGACAGTTTATCAATTTTTCTTTGATATGTATCATTTTTAATTTCCCAAAGTACTATAATTCATAAAAGTGTTTTTAATTAAAATTTATTATTATTACTCTGTTCAATTTTGACTATTAAATTTAATTTTAATAATTATTTTATTTTTTTCATTTTTAGCGATTATTTATCATGTCAATTTCAGATTTGTAAAAAATTTTCCATTTCAGCTTGAAAATTAAACGGTATTTATATTATTTATTCTGTTATTGTATTGTATTGGTTGTCATTTATAATATATATTTATATATATATTTGATTTGAACAGTAAATAATCAATTAAGTTTTGATTAGATGTCGACAATTAGTAACAATTATTTTTTCCAAGTTTAAGTATGTATTAGTAAAATGTGAAATGAAAGTTCCACCTAAAACAAGTTTGGAAACCACTCCTTTAAATGATTTATAATATTGAATAGTAAGATTTTTAAGTTAGATTTTCAACGTGAATTTATTTTTTTGGTACAATAAAAATGTGCCCTCGGCAGAGCTAAATGCTGCTTGTACGGAGTACATAACAGTCAACCTAGTTGTGTATAAACTAGACTTTGAAAAGTTTTAAATAGTTCGATATTTTACCCATTCAAAGAGTTGGTTTGTAATGTTTTTACTTGACACGACGAAAATCTTACCTAGCCCGTAAACTAATAAGAAAAATGTATTTTTTAAAAATTTTTTTGTTATCCGACAGAGACGAATTTACCATATTTGACACTACCCAAAAATCAAAAATATATAGTGTGATACATGTGTGTATGTTAAATTTTTTTTGCAAATGAATCGTAATGTCAATTGGAAGTGGTTCTTAAATTGAAGTTAAATAAATAATTAATAAATAAATAATTAGTAAAAAATAAAATTATAGTCATAGTGCCAATTTATGAGGGCCAGTCCACATAACACAAGGCCTCAAGTCACATGATCAATTGTTCATGTAATGACATGTAATGTTATGCGCTATTTATATTGCTTTAATAAATTAAAACTTTTTTCAGTTATTTTACAAAACATTAATTAAAAAATTTTTTAAAAAAATTTAGGGGTGCAACTGCACCTTCTGCACCCCTTGAATCCGCCCTGCTAGCTATTCGAGTTGCATTAGTCATTTTACTTTAATTATATAAACGTGTTAAATAAAAATTAATATCGAAATTTATTTGAGGTAAAGTAGATATGATATATCCATGGTCATAGGGTTATACAAACTAAAATTTACGTTTTTTATAATGATATATTCACAGCCTTATGTCACAGCTTATATGTTGATCTAAGACAGTGGATCCCAAAATTTTACTGTTTGCGGCGCACTCAATATTTAAAAATTTTTGTTAGCAGTTTAAATTAATTTGCCCCAAAAATGTACTGGGTTTTTCTAGAATAGTCCTTTTGATCTAACTCACCGTGATGTCAAACTGGAAGAGTGGTTATAGTCATATAATTTTATTCTGTGTGGCAGCAACACTGTGGCTAGGTTCGAATCCCTCTCTCTGCAAATCATTCCACACCCAATATGTAAAATAAATTCTTAACACTTCAAATCGATTTTCCCGACAAATATCACTGGATTTTACTGGCATATTTTCCTCAAAAAGTGGGGACCAAATGTTTAAAAATTATTAAAATTACTCTAAAAAAGTTTTGATGATTTTTTTAATCGTACACAGGCTAAGTCACCTCTCCATGGGGATGGTATGGCCTTTTAAATTGGATAATTAAAATACATGTAGTCATAATATTTTAAAATATAATTTTTTTAATAATCCATTTATAAATGCTTCAAAATCATTTTACGTAAGGGTCAACATGTAAAACCTTTACAATGCATGGTCTAAATTAGGTAGATATCCCATCTAATATTACAAACCTTGAATTCGAATTTACTGTAGAAAAAAATTACCGGCAGCTGGTAAATTAATGTTCTTCAATGCCTCAATACCTATACAAAAGTTGGTTTGATTTAAATTTGGATTTTGGGATTTGGGTTTTGGGATAGTAAGATTATTGTGAAAAATGTTTTTTGGTTGCTATAAATTATGAAAATTAATAATTTGAAGTAAAGATAACCCAGAAATTAAAAATGTAGAGGATAGTGCTCCACATAAGAATTTCCAAACCATCAGTAATAATACATAATTTTCGACGATCCTCTAAGAATATGTACAAAATATGTATAAAATGTTAAAAATTGACTTTGTATAAATGTTTTAGAAAAATCGCTCGCAAGGTCGATGCACCAATCATTGAGAACACTTTGATAATGTTTAATATAAGCTACCACATTTTATCGGTTCGTCTATATTTTATTAAATTTTCACCTGTACACAGAATTCAAAGATTTTAATTACATTATGATTGTACTAAGCTTTATAACGATCACAATGGCTTAGCCTCAAATATTAAAATTCATGATGTATGAAATTATACTCATTCAGAATCATCAATAATGAGACTTACTTTTTAATGTTTTCAAACCGGTGCTTTTTGAAACAGCATAATGTAGGGTTATCAAAAGAAGCGATATTTAATTTGTTATAGTTGATAAATGCTGACTTAAATGAACCTACATGTATACTCAAATTAACAAAACTACTTCGTGACCAAAAGGGTACTTGCATGCCCCTTTATGGCGTTATATTCCATCTGGTGATTCTCATTGATATTGACCATACTTCACATATTAGTAATAGACATTTGGTTGTCTTCAAGTAACATTATTGTCGTCGAAATTCAATTAATCAAAACATATCTACGAAACTGCCAAATTCGCTCAAAAATTTCCAAATAACACCATGATATCCGCTTCAAAATC
Source organism: Intoshia linei (assembly GCA_001642005.1). NCBI lineage: Eukaryota > Metazoa > Orthonectida > Rhopaluridae > Intoshia > Intoshia linei. The sequence continues at coordinate 27,245 of LWCA01000265.1, read as the reverse complement.
TACATAAATGTAGTCTAGTAAATACGAGTATTTTTTTAAATAAATGAAACTATAATCAGTATAATTCTATTGAGATCTTTTAAAATTTAAACTAACCATAATCTAAATAATTATGAATTAAAAATTATAAAATATAAAAATTTGAAAATTTTTGCAATCATAACAAAAATTGACAAGTTCAACAAGTGTTGTAATTGACAATAAGTGTTTAAAATAAAATTAAAACTATCTAATGAAAAAACAAATTAAAAATTCTGACAATGATTAACGATACATTATGACAGACACTGATTATTACAAATTTAATAAATGTGGGTGTATTTACACTAAAAGTAATGTATGCTAATATTATAGATTATTTTTGATTTATTTAGTGTTAATTCAATTTGTAAACTTGGTATTTTACATTTAATTTTAGTAATTTTAGTAATTTTGATAATTTTTTTTAATATTCCTCAACAGTTGCACAAAAAATTAAAATTATATACAAATAATTAAAAATTGTAACCAGATAATCATTTTTATTCACAAACATAAAACAAAAATATTTTCCATAAGTTTATAACCAAAAAATTAACAAATATAATGCTCAATTTACCAAATTGAATGTACCTAATAATCCAAGTTTAAATTGATTGACACATTGATTCACAATATCATTTACAGCTTTTTTTAAGCATTACACAAATCATATTTTTAATGAAAGATTATACATTTTAATGTATAATCTAATTTGAGAAGTGGGTTAATGTCTAATTTTGTAATTCACAATTTTATCATTGGGAAAAAGATTTAATTAGTTTGCATAATATAAAAATTTATATAATTAATTTAGTTTTTTTAACATGTAATATGAATAGAGTAAATCTAGGCTCAGTAATTAAAGATTATGTAATTAAATGGATTGTGTATCTCAATATCCAAAAATAATGTATATATTATAAAAATAGTGATGTATTGAGCAATAAAAGAAATCAATTTACAGTCTTTTCATTATTAAACAGACATGAGGGCGTGAACATGTATATGATACAATAGGCATTATGATAATGTTATCTTTGATATTTTAAACTAACAAATAAACTCATAACATTGACTAGTGTGCATTGAAATTTAATACACAAAGGTTGGTAAATTAGGCAAAAAGTTTGTGTATTAATCTTTAGGACACTTTTTATTTAATTTACTACTGCTCATAAAATTATCACGTATTATATTGCATTTATAAGAAATGATATCTAATTATCAAATGATATCTACTGTTTTGATAAATATCCAATAATAATGACATTTGAATTTATCATTTAGATACATTTACTCTGCCATTTTCAATTTCAAATTTTAATTTACAATCATTTATCTATTCCTGAAAATATTTAAACATTCAACATTCAATATTTAATCTAATTCATGAATCTCACCAGACAATCTTTTTGTAAAACGGATAAAGGAAAAAACTTTTTGATTGAAGGTAATATATTGTAATATTGAATTTATCATATTAACATTTTAATATATATTTCCCTTTTTTATTTTGTAATTATAAGTATTAAAAAGTTTGGTTTATATATTGTTTATAGTGCATAATACACTGTTTATAAATTAGGTAAGATGAAACTACTTTTTTTCTTATTTGGATTCCTTATGGTATCACAGTATCATCACAAGGTCGAGTGAGATGAATGAAACCGTAAAGATAACATGTCTACGGTGTATATTGAATTGGATATTGTTATATCAATAATACGATCAATCAATTTTTTTGGTATTATGTAAATTGTTTTCTAGAGATTTTGAATTATGCGAGAACATGCTACCAAGTAACATGTGTTAATGTTAAATAACAAGTCAAACTATGATTTGGACTTTTTCAAAGTCAAGTCAAGTCAAAATAGTGTCTTCCAATAATCATTAATTTTTCTTAGATTTTAATGTATAATCTGTTAAAAGACTTAAGGGTCATTTTTAAAATATTTGAAACATTTTAAATAATTCATGAAACAAAAAGAAAATCTAATAGTTGGCAGAATGGTTCATTAGCAAAAATTATACTAAATTTTATTTTAAACAATTTTAATTCAAAAATTTGTAGTTTTGTAATATTAATATTAAATATTAATTAAATATTATTCGATAAAATGTTTTTTTAACCGGCAAGATGGAAATTTTGGAGTTTGGCATTTATGATAAATAAAAGGCATGAAAATCTGTTTTAGAATTTGTTTTTTTTAAAATTCGAGAGTTTTTTATTTTTTAATTAAATTTTTACAAACAAAAAGACATTCGGAATATTTTCATCTTTTATTTTGTAAGAAGTGAAAAATTTTTGTATCAGTTAGCTTGTTTGTATCATTTTTAATGTAAACTTTTTTATTATTAACATGTAAATATTAATCAACTTCTGCTCCAATTTTTTCAAAGAGTATTTTTTATTTGGGGGAGGGCAGAGCTAACTTAAGCCACTTTGTGGCTCTGGGATAAGCAAAGGGCCGAAGGCCCTTTAAAGTTTTGAGTACTTTTATTAATTTAAGAGGCTTTTTTAATGAGTGGCCCTATGCTACAGCCCATATTGCCGACACCTTAAAACGGCTCTGGGGGAGGAGAGTGTGGTGACATTGTGGTTCATACAGTGTTGTGCACCACGATATTTAAGAAGCCATTTATAATGATAATGTATGTAACAGTCACCCGTTTATAATGATACATTTTAGAAGATAAAAAAACGATAAATTTAAACTATATGCTACTATATTTTTTTTTACTTTGTTTGTTAGTTTGATTCGTATATTTTCAGGATATTACAAAATTATTATAAAAAATAATATATTAACTCTCTATTAAGATATTATGACATAAATATTCATAATAATTATATTAATACTAGTTTGATTTTCAAAAAAAGGACAATTGGACTTTTTGACCTATAAGATGTGAATTTAGAAGGTTGAAATTTATTTTGCTAACACCCCCGGAAAAAACTGTAATTGAAGTGTGGATTTTATAAAATTCTAAGACTGGTAGTTATTTCAATAGAGCGTAACACACACACAGACAAAAATTACGTAGCATATTATATATATAAGTTAGGATAATATATAATAAGATTTATTAATAAATTGCTTTTTTAAACGTTGAAGACGTAACTTTAAGTTTTGGCCGTGAAGCTGTCTATTTTTGAAATTAAAATTTATTTTAATGTCTATACTTGATAAAACTAACTTAGAATTTTAGTTTATAAAATTTCTAGGACGGTGAGTTCTAATATTAAATTGTTACACACACATAATTAGCAAATTTTATTTTAAATTTGGAGTATTTTACGACGGTATCGCTTCCAGGGCCTTGGGACCGATTTCAAAATCTGGTTAAATTAATTAATTTATTAATGTATTAACAATGTAAATAAATTTCATATAATTATATTCATTTCGATATATCTACATGAAACTAATTAATTTTGATACTATTTTCATAAATTAATTTCTATACATAATATACATACTATCACTAATAGTACTAATATACATACATATTATCTGTAGTAGTAAAAAAAAATTCCTAAAATTTTCAATCAAAATGAGAATTAAGATATTTGTTATACCAATAACATATTTGGTGAGAAAAAATGAGCTAAAAAAATATTTTTTACATTTAATTAGATTTAAACAATTGAGCGGCAGTGTTGATCCGAGGTTACCACTTTTCGAGGGTCTACTGTAGTTAAAAATGTCGTGACTCACCTAATTTTGTCTTGTGATACACTAGAGCAGTGGCCACCAAACTAAGGCCCGCGAATTTTTTTTGAACTAAATTTTAAGGGGCGTTTTTTATAGAAATTTTTTTTTAAATCAAACTTTCAAGAGAGGTTTTTAAGATTTTTTTGAACCAAACTTTGAAGGGTGGTTTTAAGATTTGTTTTTTTAAACGAAACTTTAAAGGGAAACAAGTTTTAAGGAATTTTTTTTAAACCAAATTTAAAAGGGGGTTTTTAGAAAATTTTTTTCCCACTAAACTGAAAGATAACCTTACAATTTGGTTAAAAAAAATCTTAAAAACTCCACCTTAGTTTTTGATTCAAAAAAAAATTTATAATAAACGCCACTTAAAATTTGGTTCAAAAAAATTTCTAAAACACAAAATTAAAATATAAATAAAAATTTTGCAGATTCTACGACATTACGATAGAATGTGTAGTACACAATGTACAATGGTGAACACCAAAAATGTCAACATTTCATCATACATCAAATATTCTTTGCTAACAAGTAAATATGTAAATTTAAGTCACCAAATATAGAGTATTTTTGTTTTATCATAATTTTATATTTTATTGTTTTTAATCTTTGCTTATTTTTGTTAAATTTTGTCTTAATTTGTTATTTAAAAAAACTGCATTAATTAAAATTACTAAAAAAATCTGACATTATTGGCTTCATTACATATAATGTGTAATAAAACATACAGCCGAATCGCCTTTCGGCGTTTTTCGAAAAATCAACCATTTTTTCACATACCAGTAAATTCTTGTCATTTCATGGTTCCCCATTAATCTAAAATATTGCTACCAAGTTCTATGTTAATAATAAATTATATTTATAATAAAATTAGATATTCTAAGTGAATCATTTGGCCAAAACAAAAAAATATCTCCTTCTGTTAATTTATTACATTTGTACAATTCATATTTAAAGTACTTGACACAAAACAAGGAAAATATATCAAAATATTTACACAGCAAAACAAACGATTCAAAACCCTTAAATCTTGCCAATCACTTTCCAAATTTGTCAAATATTTTTTCTAAATTCAACTATAATGAATATGAATGCGATTTTGATGGTGATGGCGATAATCAATATGAAAATTCAAATGATAATGATAATGATGATAACCACAACGACGGTCAAATTACAAATCAATGCACTCAAAAAAAAATGATGAAAATGGAATTCTCTCCAGATGATCCAGAAAAAAGTGAATCTAATAAAGAAGATCAGAGTAAAGTTTGGCCGGCTTGGGTTTATTGCACTCGATATTCAGATAGGCCATGTTCAGGTATTATATTGTTTATTAACAACGATAGATATCTTAAAATAATCTATTAGCAATTTTATTATCAGTTTTAATCGATATATTTAGGATCTAGAAATAGAAAAATCAAAGGCAACAGAATAAGAAACCGACAAGAATCAAAACGTTCTCGTACCGCATTTACAGATACGCAATTGTACATGTTAAAAAATGAATTTGAAATTAGCAAATATTTAAGCGAATATCGACGAAGAAAATTATCTAAAGAATTAAACTTGAAAGAGTCTCAAATTAAAGTTTGGTTTCAGGTAAAAAATTTTTCAAATAATATCATTATTGATAGCAACTAATATTATTTAACGGAATTTATTAACGTTACATTTTGTGTGTGGATGTCATTATATCAATAATATTTTTTGTCAATGACTCTTAAGTTAAGTGACTTGACACACAAATTATACTTTCTATTTCCCCTTATATATAATTTGATTACATTAATTATTTATTAAATGCTATCGTCACTGTAATAATTTTTATAATGATTATTAATCACAAAGTGTTTGTACAATTTTATTTTATAATAATTTTAAAAATTGAAACATTTTAAATATTGTAAGTCTGTCAAAACATAACAAATTTAAAAAATTATTAAAATTAAATAATTTCTTTTTGAAAATACATTAAATGTAATTTATAGAATAAAAGAGCAAAAATCAAAAAAAATTCAAAAGAAAATGAAACATTGGATGATGAAGATGGGCAAAATTACTAAAATGCGTCAAATCATTCAACATGAATAATTCCATTTTATTTTATAAATAGAATATTTATAAAGTATTTGTTAATATGTAAATATAATTTATACTTGTCAATTGTTATTTTGATAATTGGATAATTCAACATACCGTATTTCAATTTCGGCTATTAATTATGAATTATGAATCATTGATAAATCTTGATAATAAAATATCATTTCTTTTTTAAAATCCAAGAAATGATTAATTATACATATATGTTATTGTCTGTTGTCATTGTAGGTTAGTAATTGGAAAACCTTAATAATTAGATAGTGTAGGAACAGATTAAGCGGAATTCATTTTATCAACGTATTTTATTTACAGCGAGGTGTTAGGGTAATATGGTCCGACCAATAAATATGAGGGCCAACTATTTTAATGTATTTTTACAGTAAATGAATAATATAAATACGTATAAACGTAATATGTACTAATAATACTATTAATATAATGTAGATAGTGTTAAAGATTTCTTATTTTTGAAAAATTTTATTATGACCAATGCGATTTTGACCGTTATTTTTAATTTTTAGATAATAAACGATCGACTAAGCAAGATATGGGCGTCCCATTTCTAAAAAAAATTTATATTGGATCACTTCCATCTGATCTAGGCCTACTACTGGCTCTCCACTTTCCTGGTGTAACCATAAATATACTATACAATCGAAAGATTCAAAGATTATTTTCATTGTAATCATTTAATTAAAAGAATATTCTTAAACCCAACAATTTTTACTAAAATCGAACCAATCTAACTTACTACTTAACTTAACTTACTAAAAATCAAAATTTACCAACCGTTAAGGATAAAAATCTAGTTTTACCAACCTTTAAGGATACAAATCTAGTTTTACCAACCCTAAAACAAAAAATTTATTTCTTCCAAATCTTACAATGAAAAATTCAGTTTTAACAACCCTTTAGGCAAAATTCCAGTTTTACCAAGCTTTAAGGGAAAAATCGAGTTTTACCAATTTTTTAGGAAAAAATCCTGGAAGAACGGGATTTTTCGTTTTAGGGTTGATATAATTAGATTTTTAGTAAAAATGGTTGAATTTAAGTAGAAACCCTTAAAATAAAAATTTTATAAAACTAATTTTCATTTCACAACTGGTCTTATAGTTCGCTTAATCTGTCGCGATTATATTTGGGATTTGCAGATTGTTGACTTACCAATAGAATAGAATACAATACTATTAATACAATTGAATAGGTATCTGGAAGTTTCGCTATTTTTTAAAGTCAAATAAACCATCATTTGGTTTCCAACTTCACTTCAAACTTTTGTGGGAATTAGTAATAATACAACGAAATATGTTAATGAGGTAATTGTATAATTGTGAAATTGATATTCAAGTGTTTATAATGATTTTATATATATACATTTATATATATTATTTTTGGTAGTATGACCAATAATCATGAAACAAGTGGCGCCACTGTAAGAAGTGGACTAATATGCTTTTTTGATAGTATATGTAACAATTTTTAAGATTAATAATCTCTATAAAGTAAACTTTGGAAAACTGTTCCGATTAAAAATCTTTAATCTTATTTCCAGTGATTGTCGAATTTAAAAAATAAAATTTATGATTATTGATAAAATATAAGAATGAATCTATGAATATATCAGATGTTGCTAAATAAAATTCTTGAACATAGAAATGTATTGGAAATCTCAATTTCATAACTTGTTGCTTTTGGTGTTTATTTTACAAATTACACAATTAGATATGACATCTGGTACAATGATAATATTGAATTAAATCTAAAGTTACACATGTTACTGTTTATCAAAATTAATTTTCGACTTGGGACTATAAATTACAGTCATTTCATAATATTAATACAAAACAGACAAATTTACTGAATTTGATCAATTGTTCACATTTTATATACATTTAGATTGACATTTGAAAATTATTAATCTCTGTCAAATTAACATATATTTTATTAAATTTTTTAATTAATTGATGTGGCCATTATATAAAATGTTAATTAGCATTTTTAAACCAGTATTTTATTTTCAAATATAATAAACTTGTTTTCGATAAAAAATGACAAAAATATCATTAATTTTTAAATTTAAATATTTTCTTCATTACATCGCGATGTAATGATGTATCGTTTTGTTGCTTTTATGTATATTTGAAAAAAAAATTGGGAACATAAAAAGATAAATGGGATAGCCCATTAACGGTCAGCGTTCATTTTTACGACATGTTAGTTTTTATTGTTTAAATTCAAAATTTAAATAAATTTTATAAATGCGAGACTATTTTTTAAGTATTTAAGATTTATACAATATCAATTTATTAATACCAATAATATTTTTTATTTTATAGTACCGTTTACTAAATCAAAAATGTTTCAAACATTTACCTTTATAATAAAAAATTATCATAAATAAATTTTAAATCTTTATAGATACAATCATTGCATGTAAAAAATTCTGTGTAACTTTGAATCAAATGTAAAATGTACATGTATTACATTAACAAATTATTAATAACAATAAATAATAATGTATCATTTTTTCAGTTTATAGGCCAATGTTGGTTTTTACGAATACCATTATATTTCCTTTGTTTATTTTGTTATGTTTTATCAATTTATAATCTTATTAAGGCAATATTATTTGAAATAATTATAGATTTTTATCATTGATCATGTCTAATTTGGTTATGGCCATTAATTGCAATCACATATATTTTAAATCTTATCTAATACAATTTCTATGTTCGTTTTTAACATTTATTAATGTTGTTGATTATGTTGTTCGAAAAATTTCAATAAAATAACATTTTAACGTTGACTTTTATAAGGTAACATTTTTTTATTTTTTACAGGATGCTGGAAATAATTGATTTATATAATGGGGTACTAAATTTAGAAAAAGATAAAAAAAATCACTAGAAGATGATTCAATATTAGCAAATATAAACAAGACATTCGGAAAAAGTAACAATTTGGAGACATTTTCGCAATTTTAAAGGCTGTAATGTTTGCTAAGATAATAATTTCATAATACACATTATAATTAAATATTACATTACATATTATCAAGACCGTGGAGAGGCGAGCTAAGGGCCAAATAGCACGCACATATAATCATGATGGCCTACTATTTTAATTTATTAACCTCGTGATAAATATTTGTTATTTCATAATGAAATGTTATAATATTTAAAATAAGCAATGTGGAAATTGCATTTATACTATTTCACTATCGATATGATAATTATCATATCATTTTTTATTAATTTATTATAATAATTACAACCAATGTGAAATTAGCTAAATTCAAAATGGGATATAGATTGTCAATGTGATAACAATGACAAACGATGTCATAACCATTACTTTCAATTTGATAAGGTTTATTCGCAAAATCTTACGTAAATATAAACAGAAACTTCGTTACAACTAATTAAAATAATGATAAATATTATATGGGCCAAAATTTCTATTTTTACGCCAGTATTGAGCATTTCTAAAAATGACTTTTTTCTAACAGTATTTCTTAATAATTATTCCAAATTCTTTTTCGAATAATATAAAAAGAAAATTTCTGAATATACGCGAGACAATTTCAAGAAAGGAATTTTCACTGAATAACGTTAATAAAATTAATTAACGTTCCTTAAATTTAATCTAATTAACGATTTAAATTAGTTGGATAATAGATCCCAGAGCCATATGGATAAGTATAAGGATAAGATGAATAAGGAATTGATTTAAGTGCCGCTTTTTATTTTTTGTCAACTACAAGTTCTGCAATTTTAAGAGTACAGGCTTTAATCAACGTTTCCGATGGTATGATGCTTTTTTTGTTTAGAAATCATGTAAGAAACATGATATTATGCCTCTATAATTTTGTTAAATTGAGAAGAAATGATAAATTTATCAACTGTTCCACCTATATCAAAACTTCTTCTTTTTCGAGTGATAACTTCAACACTGTCAATGATGTTTAAAGTGTTTTACATTGTTATGATTACGTAGGCGGCTTGGCTTCATGCTGTTATTGCATAAAACGAATTTATTACTGAAATAAGGCATGACAAGAAAAATATACAATTACAAATAAGAACAATCATAAATACATTCAGGGCGAATCCAAAAGGTTAGTTATGGGGTGCGAGCGAAGCGAGCAAAATATTTAATTTCGACGGAGAGAAAAAAATTTTAGGGGCATCTCTTTTAATATTAAGGAGTCTAGTTTGATTTTAAAGCTTCTCGTTTAATTTCATTTAAAGGTTGTTATACAATAGTTTCAAAATTTGTATTTTTTCGCAAAAATAAAAAAAATGATCAGCACAAAAAAAAATATAAATTAATTTTGTTCATTAAATAATTCTAAATCAATTATGTCCAGTCTTCTTGGATGAAGTATTGAAAATTCATTAACCAATTTTTCAATATCAACATTATAGTCATAGTGGCAATTCATGACAGCAGTCCACATAACAAAAGACCTTAAGTCACATGATCAATTGTTCATGTAATGAAATAAAATGTATTTTTCCTTTAAAATTATTTCCTGGACAATAATTTTCTGCCATACATGCATTTTCGAATTAAATTGTGAACCATCATATAGCTGATTCTTCATAATTGACCATAGATTTTCTATTGGGAATATATTAGGAGAATAAGAGGCCAACCTAATAATTTTATTGATTCAGCAGCAAACCTTTCCCTTGGTTTTTTAATCACATGATGTCTAGTATTATATTGGTGTAAGACAAAACCAGGAACTATGTTACTTGGTTGAGTAAATACATCTTCAAATAAAATTTTTTTATAAGAATTGCTATTAACAGTATGGTTCAATTTCCTAATCATAACTTTCCCGCAAGATGTTAAACAACCCCAAATCCAGAGCCGTCTTAAGCCACTTAGTGGCCCTGGGCTAAGCAAAGGGCCGGAGGCCCTTTAAAGTTTTGAGAAAAGCAAAAAACCATGTGGAGCGAAGCGATAAAAAAATTTAGGGCCTCTTTTTAGAAAAAAGGGCATACGGTTGGTTGGAGACTTAGAATCTTATTTCATTGAGTAAAAGATAAAAGCATTAAAAGATATTATGTATGTTTCTAGTAACTTTTATTTTTTTTACAAAAACTTACTTTATAATGAACAAAGTTTACTTTTTCATTTAAAAATATGCACCATGCATTCACAATAAATTCTTGACAATTCTTTACAAATGTTCTTTTCTCTCTTTTTCTGAGAGAAATCAGATATGATATTATTAAAATTGAAATTATTCAAAATATCATTCTCAATTGACATTAAGGAAAGCGCATTTAAACGGGGTTGATATTGAAATGAAATGAAATTAAGATAAGAAGAATAAATAAAGAAATCATAATAAGATTAAGTAAGATATAAATGTAAATTACTTTTATTAATTTGAGGGCCTTTTTTAATGAGTGGACCTGGGATACAGCACATATTGTTCATGCTTTAAAACGGCTCTGCCTAAATCATTATGGATCTACCTTAAAATGCTATTTTTCGGAGTTTTAATGGTTTCCACGACATGAGATTATTACTTTCATTTAAAGAAAATCTACATTCATCCATAAATACGATTTTATCAATATCAACCCTATTAAAAAAAGGTTACGTACAAAATTTAGGAGACCATTTTTTTGTGCATCAGTCAATGTCAATTTTTGCAATAAACGCGATACTTCAAACCGCTATCATTAAGGGCCCGTCAAATAGTTGCTCTATAACAAGTACATCGCATACGGGCAGCAACGGATGTGGATGTAACAACCCTTCCAGATTTTTGCATTTCATCAGCACATTTTTTAATTGCTTTTTGAACTTTTTTTTTTTAAACTTGTAATTTGCTCTGATTTGATTGATCGTTATTTATTTGAAATGTTATAAATTGTTCTAAGGGAAAAATTGTGGGTTTTTGCGATATTTACCTTTTCGATACCATTATTCAAATCTTTTTCTATTAATTTTGTAATATTATTTGACAGTTTCATTTGCGATAATGAAAACAGTTTAAAAACAATTATTTGTCAGGAAATCCGAGTTTATTATGTTTTCGATAGTTTTGCAAAATTGGTGAGACGTTTAAAGTAACAAAATAATTAAAAACTTTAATTTCTACGACTTTTTAAATAAAAATATAAATAACTATAATAAAAGATCTTGCCAAATCGTTTAATATATAAAAGATTGAAAAACATAGTATGTAGTTTAGATTGGTTTATATCATCTGCAAAATTGCTGCGAGGGAAGTATACATATTTTGATTTTACAATATTAATAGGTTAATGTTGAACATTATCGTAGACTAATACAAATTAATTATTTGTCCTAAGTTTCAATGACCTAGAAATGTCATAAATTGTATTACTTATTGCATTAATTTTCGATATCTTTAACTTAATTAATATTTTTTAATTTTTCCATTTGAAACAGAGCCAAGCTTACTGTGCTCGATATAAAAATATATCGAATAAAAACCTGTCCAAAATTTAAAAGTCTAAATAAGGATTCGAACTCTAGCCATGTAGAATACAATTATATGAGAACCACTGCCAGTTAGAGTCAACTTGTGAGTCACAAGTGCGTTATATCAAAAATATATTTTCTAGTCTTGATTAATACGATAGTGACAAATCACTATAGACTGTAATGAGTGTAGATATGTTATATAGTATGATATATTCATATATATGTGACTGTAGTCTACAGTACAGAGTTTCTCATGAATATAAATTTTATTTTCATAAATATTAATTTATGTATATAAATACAATTTATATTACAATTTTTTCTGTAAAATTTTTAAATAGTACAAGATTTCATTACAAGTTGTGTACAAGAATAGTAACCTGATTAAAATTATATAAAGAAACTTTATTAATGAAACTAAGGTAGATTTTCTCTATAAATCCATACATTATAATGAATATTGAAAATTATCTATATAAATTGCGGATTTCGACATTATTTAAATAAAGTACATAAAAGCAAATATTGGTATAGTTTACAAATTGCATGATATAAACACTTGAGGAAATGGATTCTAAATCTAAAAAATTTCCAAACCTAAATGACCGAGTGATATCCTCAGTAAGTGAATCATACACTGAAAATAAATTAATTCCAAGTCAAAATCTAAAACAAAAAAGTACATCGACCAGTCAATTGGAAAACGAAGAATTCATGCACACTAAGAGTTACATTGATTATAATTCAACCTTTGAAAATCCGACTGAGAAACCATTTGAAGATGAATCTGATATTTCTCTTAATAAAATAAAAAATTTTTCACATTCTAGCAACGAATCTGATTATACAAACACTCTTGTGAATGATGGTATATTAAATGATTCTAAATTACCAGTTACTGCATTAGAAATGTCTGACAAAGGCCAACATGGGGAAAATTCTGAAATTTCAAATTCCACATTACTAAACCAATTTGAATCTCAAGTAGATTGCAGTACTAATAATTTAACGGTTAACAATAAAAAATGTCATGAAAAATCAAATAGTAGTACCACCATTGAAAATTACGAAAATTACGAATTTGATAGTACTAGTACTATACAAGCATCAGTGATTCATTTTTCTGCGTCTAGTGAAAAAAAGACTAAAAAATTTGTGGTCAGTACCTCTAAAACAAGATCTAATGAATTTCAAAAACTTTTTGGTCGTAAAACAACAGATTCATTGCTAGATGATTACTCTTGTGCACTTTCAAGAGAAATTCTTATTCAGGGACGAATTTATATTACTGTCAATGCAATTTACTTTTATGCTAAAATTTTAGGATGGGAAACTGCCTTTAAAATTAAAATGGGAAGAATTATTAGTATTACCAAAGAAAAAACTGCCTTGTTTATTCCGAATGCTATCCAAATTAAAACTCGTAATGAAAAATTTTTCTTTGCTTCTTTTACTTCTCGTGATAAAGTCTTTCTTCTACTTTTTCGATTATGGCAAGATTATTTACTGACTCATACTATTAAGAATAAAAGGTTTAATGAAAGTGGTTCCAATACTAGTTCCGTTATTAAATTTAATTTAAAGGAGAAAAATGACAATGTTATTCCCGAAATTAAAAATGTTAAAATTAAACGTGCTGTAACAAGTTTATCTATAGCCAAAAAAAATTATACAAACTGTAAAAAAAGTGATCGGGAGATTCAAGATAATGAAACTTTAAATGTTGAACATTCCGTTTTAAACATGTCGTCAATTTTAAGTCATAGTGGTAAAATTAATGTCAATGAAAAGGAAATTTGCAGTGAAATTTGTAGTGACCATGAACATTATAAATTTATGACTCTTGTTAATGATACTTATGATATCCCATCCGATAAACTGTTTGCTCTTATTTTTACAGATTCCTATTTTTACCGAAAATTTAGCAGTGATGTGGAAAGATCTCAATTTGTAATTATACACATCCTTACTTATATAATATGCTACGGAATAATTGTGTGTGTTACCGTTATTTCAATAACTACCAGTCTTTAAATAGTTTTATTAAGAATTATAAGAATATTAATAAATATTAATATTAATTATTATTATTTATAATTAATTATTAGAGTTTTATAAATTTTAATATATTAGGGAGGGAGCTTTTTTTTACTTAAAATGTGTTTTTACAGGATGGTGTGTAAACAAGGGAAAATCTATTTTAGTAAAATGCTTGATAAAAATTGAGAACCCACGTTGTTAAATTTTGTTTAGAATAAACAGATTAGGTATATAACTTACTAAATTTAAAAAAAAAAAAAGAAAAAAGCTGTAATTTGATGCACAGTTTAACATAACTGTTTATCAATTAGAATAATTTTTTTTGGACAGTCCTAAGTTTCGCTTCAACGGATGTAAACATTCTTTAAAAACTTAATTAGTTAGACATATATCTTAGTTTAGAATATATCACGGTGGCATAAAAGAGACGACAATCTTCTGCGAACAATGTCTTATAGAATGGAATTATTCAATACTTTTGGACCTAAATGGTGTGTTTCGACACATGGTCAACAACTTTATATAATCAACCCACAAAATCTTTCCATACGAGTGGATGAAGTGGTTATCAATAAAGACGTTCCATATTCAGATTGTGTCCAATTAATATTTCGACATTGCATCAGGTCATTTTATCGGATATTAGATTAAAACTATGTTTGTTTGGTAGTCGATTTGCAATATAGTACCAACGAAGTTGGTCTAACGTACAAATGTAAAAATGAAAATAATTGTATTTAATGAATGTTAATTACATTGGATTGTGTGTAAATACACAGACCATGGGTTCTTAGCCGGGAATGCCAAACCAGTTTTTTGGGGGAGAGGGTGGAATGTAATGTAATAAACTTAAATTAGAAAAAATGTAATAATATAACCACGGTAACAAAAATTGCTACCTGAAATAACTAAAAATGGTTTTAAATTTGGATTAGAAAAAACCTTTGAAGATAAAAACTCTGTGGTTTTTACTATTTGTCAATATAATTTATTTTAGTGTCGTTTAATATTAACCGATTTCATTTTTTTAAATAAATGCTTAAAAGGAAATCCACGTGCAAAATGGGTTTTTCTAATAAAAAAAAGGTCACTCTGATATACATATTAAAATTATTTTTATTCAAAATTTTCTGGCACCCAAAAACCGGTTTGGCACCCAGGTTAAGAACCCATAACTTAGACTATCGTAAATTTATTCCTTCGGTTTTTCCATTGATACGTTAAAAAATTGATCTTAAAAAAAGGATAATGGGGTTTTGACCTTGAAGAACTCTATTTCTGAAAATGAAATTTTCGATAAAACCTCACTCTCGAAAAACTCTATTAGTAGTTGGTATTGTTAAAACTCTACGCTTGTTACTTTATTAAATAAATGGTATCAGAAAAACAAACATACGTAAATTTTTAGCTAAAATCCTAACTTATATTATATGCTACGCTATTTTTGTTTTTGCTTGTGTGTGTGTTTCACTTTATTGAAAAAACTACCACTTAGAATTTTATAAAGTCCACATTTCAATTACAGTTTTTTCCGAGACGTATCATAAGATAAATTCCAACCTCCCAATTGCAGATAGCAGTGAACGTCTACACATTTCCTATAAAGAAATATGGGTAAAAATCTATATAATTCATTCTTTTAGAATTTTTTTTATTGCTACGCAATTTTTAAATTTCAAATTCTCATTTTCAAAACATTTTTATTAAAACATTAAAATTTAAATGAGAAACTACAACAACGAAACTAAAACAATTTTGTTAATATCATTTTTATATTACAATCCTTTGCAATAATGGTAAAATTCGACTGAAATGTTTATACAGTGAAGATTCGGTTAATTATTGATACAGAATTAGTATTTTTACGTATTTATTAAATTGGTACTGAATATATGTCATCACTTTGAAAATGACAAAATATGTTTTTATAATTTTATTTTTTCTGGAATTTATGCTATTTATGACAATTTTTAGGATTGGACTCTTTTTACTTTATTTTTAATATTATACACACATTCTGTTTAATAAATTAAAAAAATGGGATAAGAATTGTTTTTAAAATTCTTTACGCAAATGTTAACAAATAAAAAATTAAGATGGAATAATTTACTTTAAAATAAATAAAATAATGTGATATGATGGTTCCACCGGATACAAATTTGGGAACCACTCCTTTAAAGGATTGATAAGGGTGAATAGTAGGATTTTTAAATTAGATTTTTAACGTGAATTTATTTTTTAAGTTTAATAAAAATGTGCCCTCGGCAGAGCTAGGTCCTGTTTGTACGTAGTACATAACAATTTACATTATACATGTAATTATAAATGAAGATGTAAATACTACACAGAACAACATTTTTTAACTTTTTAACGATTTTCTCTCAAATTTGATTATGAACGTGAAAGGGTTGATCATTAATTAATTATCTGAAAATTACAGAGACATCTATCGCGTATTTACCAAAATAATTAAGCAACAATATTGTTTTAAAAACTTTAAACTTGATTATTTGTATTTTTTTAATAATTTATTTTATATTTTTAATATATAAATGAATTTAACCCTTACGAGACAATTGCATGTATAGATGCCAAAAACTGCACTTATAAATTTACATTGGTTTGTATACAAACCATAATAAGGCGGTACCAATATAAATTATGAACAAATTACTGCTCATTTAATAAAACAATAAACAATATATAAACGTAAATAAACAATATATTTATTTTATTAAAATTAATTTTATGATCACTGTACATCGTGTCAACAATAAAATAAATTATGTTCTAATAAAATACAATCACGTATTATAAATTAAATATATTTTATTGCTAATTCTAAGCCAACTATTAAAGCCAAATTTAAGTATTTTACTTAATAATGATATTTGAAATTTCATGACTTTTAAATTTTAAATTTTAGCGTTTTTTAACATTTCAAAAATGAAATTTTTTGCTTTCAATTTTGAAAATCAGCATAGTCTCGTAAGGGTTAAAATATGACGAGGAATCTTTTAAAACTAAGTTTTTAAATATGTAATCCTAATTTTAAAAAAATGACGTGAATTTATCAAAAAACAAAGTTTTTTATTGAATTTGTTGTAAACTTTTATGTTGTTTTGATAAACGTATTCATCAAATTATGGTCACAAATTTTGAGTAGTTTCTATCGCGTCGTTTTTTTGTTATTAATTGCTAAAAATTGGTATCATGGATATATTTTTAAAATAGAAGTTTATTTTACAGACAAATTAAATAAACTGTTTATTTTCAATCATAAAATAAAATAATAAAATTAAAAGGAATGGAAATATTTATCTATTTGAGAGATTCCAACAATATTCAATTTAAGTTTAAGGAATTTACTCTTTTTTGTAAATTACAAAAATGGAATTCTGTGTTTATAAAGGCTTTTCCCATCATTTTGTGAGATCATATCGTTTTATCACATTAATACGTTTGATTGACATGTTCCACCATTCCTTTGACGTAAATTCGTTACCATAAAGAGATATTAAGTTGTGATTAAATATATTATCATTACCCTTAATTATATATTGACCCTGAAGCGTTAATTCTTATATGATATTTTCCCTTCATGTTAAATGGAAAAAGTATGAGCCATGATTTTTTTAAATTCTAGGACTACTTTTTTTAATTTTTCAAAATAATGGATTGTTTATGGTCTTGATCGTGAGGATGCCAATTTCAGATAATAAAATGGAAACTAAATCATGTTTAAAAAAAAATATTAAAATTTGGGTTATTTACTAATATTCTAGGATTGTCAGTCTTCTAAATAAATAGTTACAAACACAGAAAGACACACATTTTTAGAAACTTTGTACACCAGTATAAGTAAGGATAAACATTTTTAATTAAGGTTGTTTATAGTGTATGATAATTATATGGATATGCTAAAAAAATATAGTTTTTATTGTAATAGAATCTATTAAATAGATTGTATATGAAATGAGATAATTTGGAAAGTAATGGATAATGTAATAGTAATTTGTGTATTTGACTGAAGATGTAAATTTCTCATACTCTTAAAAAATGAGCCTATAATTTATTTTTTTTACTTTGATATTTGAGTACTTATTTTTATAAATCAAGTGGAACAGACAGACATACATATTCTATTTCGAATTGTTAAGGTTGTGTTTGACATGACATCTTAAATTTAATGAATGATTTTAGATACATATCTGAAAACAAATCAAACATGATTGTCACTATATACGTGAAATACTCGAAATCATTATTTAGCGTCATGAGGTCTTTATTAGAAAATAATATTAAAACAGGATTACGCCACAATTTCAATGTACTAAAAGAAAACTTGGAAATGATGATTAAATTCAATACAATTGAAAAAAATTTGGAGCAATACTTACACAATGAAAAAATCGACAAAAAATACAACATTGTACTGGATAGGATACTAAATAACTGTTCAGAAGGTGATAGTCCGAATGAAAGTATCAATGAAAGTTGTTCAACTAAAAACGCACTAAACGATATTACGTCAATAAGATCCAGCATTAAACATGCACGACAAGCTAGCTTCTATTCTGAAGCAGGTAGAACTGTGGCTACAGACATAACTGATATTGTTTTATTCAAAATGGGAGCAGTCAACGTAATTGAAAAAATAACCAAATTTATGGGTGAATTGGAAGAACAACAAAGTGCCTACAATGATAAAGTTAAAAGCTCATCTCTACTGGTCAAAGCTAAAGCTCTACCGGTGAAAATATTTACCAAAGTTATAATTTATCTTATTAATTTAATATTAACTCTAATTTCAGTGTTTAAATTTACAAAAAACATTACATTTGAATTTTTATCCAACTTTTTCAGAATTAGCCACATTACTTTCATCAAAATGTTTGCCGTGTTATTTATACTATATGTTATATATTCCTTATTTAATTTAAATAACAATTTAAATCCAAATACACCTCATGCCTGTTCAGATGGTTTATGTGAATCTGATGAGTGGAATGATTTTAATTATAGAAAAAAAAATATTGATAAAAAATTAATCAATCTATCGTCAATTAAAAATATCTTTAATTATCTTATTACATCTCATCCGAATCCTAACCCCAAACTCCAACTTATCAAAGAAGAGGTGATTAAAACATATGATTCCATAAACTTGTTAAATTTATCCCTCCAGAGATTGTTTAGTTTAATTGATGAACCCATCTAATTGTTTAAATAAATTATTTTTATCAGTTTATTGTACAATCTATTACATTATGACCATATTTTTATGTTTTGATCGCTTCCACTTGAAATTACGAATTTACCGTCCAAATCAAATATTGCACGTTGAACTGCGTCAGAGTGTCCCATCAAGTTACTTACCTATTTTTTGTAATGTATTTGGAAATTTAAATATAATAATCACGTTAGTGACTCTCAAGTTTTTTTAGGTTGAGTTTTTTGTTGGCCATGGGTTAAATTTAAAAAATATGCTCTCGATAATATTTTTAAAATTTTTTTTAATTTTAAAAAAATGTGTCATTTATGCTTAAACTTTCATTATTAATCATTAAGTCACGAATCACCCATGATGAGAATCACTAATTTATATAGAAAGCACTCTTATTACCTTGCAGTTCATTAAATCATACATTTTTACAGATGCATCGTCGCTTGCGGCCACAATTATTTGACCTGATTGGACATTTAATTTATATATATAATATCATATATGAATTTTTAATTTACTGGAATATTATGAATGTATGTATATATATGAATGACCTGTAGGATCAAATGTAACGCTATTTGTTGAATGTGGTCCAAATTCAATGGTTTCAATTGAATCTAAATTACGAACGTCCCATATTTTCACATTTCCATAAGAATCGCATGATGCTATTGAGGTTCCCTTTCAAAATAATTATTAGTTTATTGACTAAAGTTTACATAAAATACCTTTAAATTAAAATTGGCATCATTTACGGAATGTTCGTGTCCATAAAATGTATTGGAACAAAAATTCTGAATATTAGTGGAATTATAAATTTTTCTGAACAATATAAATTAAGTGGCGACACACTTGGCCATATGCACCTTGAGGTATACAGGAAATATTTAGGGTTCATAAAGAATCATTGGATTACAAACATTTTTACTTTTTACAATTCATTAAATTTACAAATTATTATTGTTTCGAGATCCATGTTAATTCTATATTGCAATGATTGGATTAAGTCTACGAATAAAAACGTTTGCTAACTCTAATGTACATTTTACCTCTCGTTAATGGATGATAATACGTTTGACGTTGTGTCAAAGAAAATAGCTGCAAATTTTTTTTGTGGGTGAAAACAGTTTAAAATTAATTAATAAATAAAAAATTGATTACTATTTCGCAACATTAAAAATGTTGCATGTTACTTAATTCTTTATATTATATAAATTTCCTTATACAGTAATGTCTCGATTATAAATAATTTTGATTACAAATAAACTTGATCATAACTAATTTGATTATCAATAAAGTATTATATATTATAAAAATATATAAATATAATAATTATAATAAAGTATTATAGTATATATATTATATTATTATATAGATTATGAATATTACAAAAAATGTAAAGATAATCGAAACATTACTGTATATACACTTTAAAAATGAAATATCTCAAGATTACGATCTAATCAGATAGAATGACAAATATCATTCAAATCCTGACAGTGTTATCTAAACCATAAACTAAATTTCGTTCTACTCTTTTAAAATTTTTCCAAAAATTTTGTACCGTGTTATTAATACATAATTAGTATTTTCAAGTATTGGTACTGAATATATATCATCACATTGAAAATGACAAAATAGGTTTTTATAATTTTTTTTTCCTATTTATGACAATTTTTAGGATTGGACTTTTTTTACTTTATTTTTAATATTATGCACACATTCTGTCTTATAAATTAAAAAATGGGATAACAATTGTTTTTAAAATTCTTTACGCAAATGTTAACAAAAAATTAAGATGGAATAATTCACTTTAAAGTAAAAATAATGTGATATGATGGTTCCACCTGAAACAAATTGGGGAACCACTCGTTTAAAGGATTGATAATAGTAAATAGTAGGTTTTTAAGTTAGATTTTCTACGTGAATTTATTTTTTAGGTATAATAAAAATGTGCCCTAGGCAAAGCTAGGTGCTGTTTGTACGTAGTACATAACAGTCAACCTAGTTTCAGTATATATTACTATAGTCAGTGACCTCAAGTTTTTAAATTCTCCATAAAATTTAATTGTGTTTATTAATTTAAAATTACTGTCCTAGCGTCCCATAAAGAAATTGTTTTATCCGCACTTGAACTTACCAGACAATTTGAACCGTATAGAAAATTTATACTGTTGACAGATCCAGAATGACCACGTAATGTATTTCGACATCTTAAACTAAAAATAAAAATATAGTAGAAGGCATGCCATTTTGAACATTTTACATTAAATCATTAAAAAATATATAAGTCTGCTCACACCCATTTCAAAATAAATAATAATGACACAAAAATTATATTTATGTCATCTAGCCCAGTGGTTCCTAAAGTGGTCCACAGGAAATTCTATTTGGTCCTCAAGAAAAATTTTAAATACAATAAGGATAACCTTTTTTAACAATAATATTAAATTATAATATTATTCATTATCGATCATTTAGTATTATTATTAGTGAACGTAAACATCATTTTATCAAAATGAAGTGAAAATTTACTGAATAACGGATAATTTTAACGTGCGTTAAATTTAATCTCTGTAACGATTTAACTTAGTTCGATAGTAGTTTCCAAAGCAATACCTATCAAGCTCGTGACAACTCTTAAAATATAAAATAACCTCTTATAATTTTTTTTAAAATATCATAATAATTATTATAATCCATTACTCCTATAAAAATGAACGTCTGTGAGTTACATTAATAATTTAATTAAAAAATTAAGAATCGTAGAATGAAAACAGACAAATTCCAATACGATTTTTCAAGAGTCATGTTTTATCGCCAATTTTATTTTAAGAAATTGAGTCCCTCAGGGTAAAAATACAAATTAGTTTTTTTTGTATATAAAATGAGTCATTGAAATTTAAAAAGGTTAAATTCTGGGACAATTTTTAATATCATTAACATTGTAGAAATATCAGAATCAGAATATTAAATCTTCATCTGTTAGGGTGTGTGACATCATTTATCCAAAATGCTCAACTTTTTGTCAAATTTTTTAGTTTTATTTAGTGAAATTTAAAAATTACCTCTGTGCGTCCCAAATTTTTATTTTTTTATCCATTGATGCTGAGGCTATAAAATCTCCGCAACTATGCCAGCTGACGTCCCAAACTATATGAAAATTACGTACATATACAATGAATATTATACATTTAATGTCCACAATATACAATTTATATTATTCCACATAAAATGTACATTGTAAATGTTATATACTATAAATGTATATTCTAAAATAAACAAATTTGAAAAAGAAATTATCTGAATCAGAGCTTCTCAAACAGTGCGGGAAGGCAAATTGTATGTGTGCCCAGTGAAAAAGTGAAAACGAGTTATACACAATTCACAAAGGGTTAGTTAAATGAAAAATTCTTTTCTACAGAAACAACTTTTATTCTTTAATTTGCAACTTTTCGTTGGAAACCTAATACTTGATGTTAATCTTGTACTATTGTAAATATTTTTAATGAGAACCGAACAAATATAAATTTTTAATATTTTTTGCTCGTATGCCAAATTTTCTATTTTCTTCTAAGTTCACCCAATAGAAAAAAGATTGAGAAACACTAATCTAGAGGATGCATCGAAAAAGTGAAAATTTTTAATTTTTTTTATATTTACAAATTTTAATAACTTTAATATATTAACATACCTACAGACAAATGTTCTTTAAAGCTGGTAATACATTCTACCGTTTTGAAATCCCATATTTTTATTAAACTATCACCACTTGAAGTAGCAAGATACATCCCTCTAGATATCATTCAATTAATATAAATAATTAACTTAAATAATAGTTAATAATACTTACATATACATATGTATATATAAAAAGTAGCTAAAAATGTGTGTCTTTCAGTGTGTGTAATCATTTATTTAGAATAGTGACAGTTCCAGAAATTTGAAATACACCAATTCCATTTTTTTAATTAGAGGTTAATTAATTTTTTGTTGTGAAAAAAATCAAAATAAAAAAAGATAAAACTTAAGTTCTATTTTATATTCAAAAATTGCCACCTTCACGGTCCAAACCATCTAATAACCATTTTTTAACCAATAAAAGTCTTACAATTTATAAAAACACAAAATCTGGAAAATTTATGAAATCAAAACATTACACTAAATTGAAACCACAAAAACTTGCATCTTCACGGTCAAACCCACAAACTACACATTATTTTAAATGAAAATGCTATTAATCTTAGAATTTTAAAATAAGCCACAACCAATACAGTTATTTCCCGTTAACATACACAAAAAATTTCAATCTCACAAAGTTATTCCTTAAAAAAGGAAAAAGGCATTTAATATTTACTTATTTTTTTAAAAAAAACCATTAAATTAACACGTACGTAAAATAAAAAATATAAAACATATTATGGTGCTAGAATTAAAAAAAATTTTTATTCTGATATAGTTTATTTGAGTAGATTTAGACAATAATTTAAAGCGCGAAGTATACGTTTCTTAGTCAAAAATCACCTACCAAAAATGTTTGTGAAAAATATAATTTTAGGCTGATAACGGGAAATTCAAAGAGACATTAAGAGTACAACATCATTTAAAGTTCAGTAATAAATTAAAAATATAATAGTAAATACTTACGATGGATGAAAATCACAAGAAGATATCCATTCTTTATGACCCTTTCCTTCCATTACTAATTCACAATTTGTGAGTGACCACAATTTCCAAATTCCATCATCTCCACCGGACGCAATAACATCTTTTGTTGGATGAAGAGCCAATCTATAATATTTTCATCCAAAATTGTAAAATTTCAGATAACTTTAATGCAGTTAAAAATTGGTTATGCATAGTATCTAGTATTATTACTATTCTTGTGTTATAATTAGGGCGAATTATGTCATAAAAAATTTTTTTATTTTTAATAATAAAAAATTGGTAGAAATGTATGAGGGAACTCTAATAAACACATTTTATGGGGTATATCGATTTTTAAAAAGTGATAAATGTCATTTTTTTCTTAATTTTCATAATAATATTATAACTTATATAAAAATTTAAACCAATAAAATGGAAACCTATTTAAATTTAAAAAATGACAATATTTTTGATTATGACCTATTTTTCATTGATGCTTGGTTATTCGCGCATCACACTTAAGAACCACATATTAAAATATTGATAAGTATTTTTGATTATCATAAATACCCACTAATTGCTTTTACATGTGCTTCTTTAATTTGGTGAGTTTGTCTAAAACCACCACTGCGAATTATATTTGGCATTTTTTGCACTCTGATCAATTTCAAGTTAGTACCATGGTCTATAGGGAATTTTGAATCCTATTATGTATGTATTATTTTAAAAAAAGAAAATTTTTTTTAATATTAAGTTGTACTTTAGCGTGTTTTATTTCGGTTTTGATATTTTCATTTTTTTCCTTATCCTCAATAGTATTATCTAAATTAGATATTATAACTAGAATTCATAATAAAAATAGTTTTTAAAATATATTTATTTTAAAATTTAAACGTAATTAATCAAATGGCTCAAAAAAGTTTTAATATACCCATTTGGGGTTACCACTTTAATATTGCACTGACGAGTAACGAGTATTCGAGTATGCACACTGAGCCGAACCTACCAGACTTGACGCGACCTTACAATGAAAAATAGACCCTAAACAAATTTTCGCAAACAATGAGTAGCGTAAAATAGCACTAATCTTTTCTTCAAGCTCTTAAATTGACATTTTAAATTTAACAAAATGATTACTTATGATATTTAAGAAAATAATTTTTTATGGTCAATAATAAGCAAAATAATAGAAAAATAAGCCCATCATTTTACACCATTTCGTCGAGGTCTCCGTCTTTAAAAAGTTTTAAAGATATATGGTAAGTAGGGCAATGTGTATTATAATTATATCATATTATATTAAATACCTTTATCGTAGGAAATGGTAGTGTTTCTAAAGCTCCCAATGGATTTAAGAGCACTTTCTAAACCAATAATTTTTTCTTTTGATTTGTCCAATTCAATCTGAATCATCA
The DNA here is from genome assembly GCA_001642005.1 of Intoshia linei. Classification (NCBI taxonomy): domain Eukaryota; kingdom Metazoa; phylum Orthonectida; family Rhopaluridae; genus Intoshia; species Intoshia linei. The sequence goes on along the minus strand of LWCA01000265.1, from coordinate 1,602 downwards.
TTTTTTCTCTCATTGAAGAATTATAACGTGTATTTATCTGACTTATTTTTGGTTCCAAAAGAACATTTTTTTCAATTTGACTAAAATCTTGATATAATATTAATTAATCTTATAAATATTTTAATAATTATATAATTTATCACCACTGTGGGTGTCATATAAGATTAATTAGATATTTTTTGTCTGCGAATAATAAAAAAAGAAATTGTTTCGTAAACATATAACAAATATTTTTCCATATAAATCGTAAATTTAATTCTATGTGCTAGTCTATTATATGTCTAGCAGCTATATATTGTCATTAATGTTAATATTAAAAAATTTTTAATGATAAATAGTATTAAATAAATGTAGTATGAATAATGTAATTAATCATTAATTATTTTATCAATTTTTCGGTATAAATATACTATTATAGCATTATGAATCATCATCATCGTTATTGATACATGTCTGTATCGAAGTAAAAGTTTATTTAAAATACTAAAATCCTAAAAATATTTTTAAAAATAAAATTCAATAAATTTACATTTAAAGCCATGGTTACCATAATTTTTAAATTACATTTAATTGAATCAAAAAATTATATCAAAACTCAAATTTAAACTTAGGTTTTTGAATTTTCATTAAAAAATTATAAATTTTTAAGTATATAAAAATAAAATATAAATGTATGTGTAATATCCGTTGAAGGTATCAATGCAGATTCATGTTAAGTAAAAGTTATAGAAGAAATGCTGAAATGCAGAAATTTGTGAAAAATTCAATACAATCCATTGAATACCCTTTACATAAATTGCATACAATAGCAATTGATTCTATTGGGCCATTAGAATTCTCTAATAATGAAAAAAAATATGCAATTGTTATAATTGATTTATACTCCAAATACCCTGAGGTTAAAATGCTTACTAATCCTACCGCATCTTTAACTATAAAATTTTTAAAAAAAGTGTTTTCAAGAGAAAGTATCCCTTTTAAAATTATTTCGGATAATGGACACAATTTGCATCAACAGAATTTAAACAATTTTTACAATATATAGATATTCAACATTGTTTTACTGCTTATTATCATACACAAAGTAACGGGTAAGTGGAAAATTTCAATAAAATTTTAAAGCAAAGATTGAAAATTGCTGTTCAGGAGGGTATAAACATTACTGAAGCAGTTACAAAAATTCTAGGCAGTTATAGAATGTCACCACATACTATTACTGGGTATTTACCTATAGAACTACATGGAACAGCTATTAACACTAAATTTAGTGTAAGTAATGTCCCAATCAATAAAACCAGTAGAGATGAAGAAATTCGACGTAATGTGAAAAAGAATCATAACATAATGATAGGCAATGATAAAACTAGTAGAAAGAAAACTCACAAACTCTTAAAATCGGGTAGTGGGTAAGGATTGCGCGAAAGTGTTTAAAAGGTTATCTGATGTCTGAACCACATAAGGTAATTGAAATTGTAGTTAAAAATACTTACAGATTAGATGATAATCGTATATAGAATGGATCAAACTTGACTAGATCAAATGAAAATGAATAGTACAGATGAAAAACAAGATGATTATCCCTACATGGTACAAGAGCATTTA
>LWCA01001299.1:0-10151 GCA_001642005.1 Intoshia linei | reverse complement strand
AAGAAGAAAAAAGTTGGAAACGTATCACTGAAACGTCTCTGCACCTTTCTCTTCACATTGCTCAACACTTCAAGCCGTTTTCGGACGGAATTTATTTAAAACAGTCTATATCAAAAGCAGTAAAAACTCTTTTTCATAATGCAGAGATGGAAAAAATTGTTGAGAAATTTCCGATGACTTGTTTTACTGTCAAAAGAATAATACTAGCTTTGCATGGAGACATCTCGCGTCAGATTACGGATAACCTAAAAAATTGCCAGTTTTTTTCTATGTGTCTTGATGAGATTGTGGATTTATGTGGAAAAGCACGGCTAGCCATCATTGTCAAATTCCATACATCAAGAATGGAAGAAGAGCTGATTGACTTGTCGTCGCTATCTACGACAATTAAGAGTCAAGACTATTTAAATTCCATTAAAGAAACTATTATTAAAAATAACATTGATATTAACCAACTAATTTCTGTCACTACAGACGGCACACCGGCGATGATTGGCAGGCTAAATGGGTTAATCCAACTCCTCAAAAGAGAGGTACATCACCCTATCTTTTCATTCCACTATCTGATTCATCATCAAGCCCTGTGGGCCAAACAAAATTTCCAAACTTACACAAACCTACAAAGCAACGTTGTCAAAATCATTAATGTCATTTTAGCAAGAGCTCTTCACAAAAGATAATTTAAGCAATTACTGATTCAATTAATTGCGGAAGTTGAAGGGCTATTAATGTACATGGAGGTTAGGTGGCTATCTAGGGGACGAATGTTGGAACGGTTTTGTGAGTGCATCAACGAAGTTGAAATTTTTCTTGATCAAAAAGATTTGTTAGATAAGTTTATACATATAAATGACGTTACGTGGAGAGTGAGGTTATATTTTATATTTGACATGGCGATTTTTTTCAACGGTCTAAACAAACATCTGCAGGGACACGGGATTATGATTGATTCAATGTTTAGTAGTGTCAAAGGATTCGTTCAAAAACTTAATTTGATCAAACGCAAGATTGAAAACTCACATTATAGTATGTTCACTTTATTAAAACAACATACCTGTCACATCGATAACACGCTACAACAAGAGTTTTTATCTTTCCTAACGTCGACAATTGAAACTTTCAGCCAACGATTCATAGACTTCTCAGAAATCAGCAAACTTTTTAAAGTAGTGCGCCCCCCGCATTTATTGGAAAATTTGGATGATTATGAGTTTTTTAATTGGATTAGTTCAAATTTGGATTCCGAACTCATCGACCTGAAAAATAACGTGGTTTATTTTAACAAATTTGAAGAAATGAACTGGCATCTTGAAAAAATCGAAGCAAAAATTTACGACAGAGAAGAGTACAAAAGTCCGCAAAACATAGTTTTAACATGTTGAAAAGTATGCCAGACAACTTCAAAGGCCTAAAAAAAGTAGCCTTGTAAATCTTGACGTTTTTTAGGTCGACGTACAACTGCGAGCACACCTTTTCTATAATGGTTTTAAACAATACAAAAGTCAGAAACCGGTTGAGCGTCGAGTCGAACCAATCCCAAATATACTTAAAAACCTCGAACTACCGGCCAGATATTGAAAAACTAATTTTAGATTTTAAGCAACACCACTCATCTCATTAATGTAAAAATATAAAAAATTTTAACTTTTCAAAGACACCCAATAAACTTGGTTACCCGTAACAGCGACACTATTTTTTTAAAGTTTGCTCATCACTGCTTTAGACTATTGTTTATTTGTACCTAATGATTATTCACAATAAATATCGAATAATTTCAAATATTAATTATAGTTTTTTAATTTATATTGAAGGGATGTTAGATGTTAGATGTAATATAAAAAATCAATACCTCACATTTCAAAATATGAGTTGTCTTCAAAATGTAAATTATCATATAATATGCAATAATCGACAATAATATTATCTGAAAACATTTACAAATGCAAATTGTTATATAATTAATTACATTTATTTTCATCATTTTTAAAAATTAAGTGTAAATTAGCGTAATAAAATAGACTTACATTGTTCCATTACTTTCAGATTTATCAATTATTTTTGATAAATACGGGTCAGATAAATGAATTGATAAGGGAATTAACGGAAACCAGACTTTAAATACAATTAATTTAGTAATGTTTTTGCATCGCAGTATTATGGTGACTAGACTAGAACCATGTTTTTCTGTACCGTCCACATATACATTTGAACATGATTTAACTACCTAAATAAATAAAATAAGTAATAATTAATATAGAACGGTAATACTTTCAACGCATCTTCATTTGTTGAATAACATTTACAATAATCGTTTTTTATATTAAATATTCTGTTATTATCATCAATTGCATAAATAACTATGTTTCGAAAGATAATTTTTTTAGAAAATATGGCCAAATTTACAATGTCTTTATTCTATGTTTAATATAATATATTATACAAAATATGTAATACGTATAATATACATAAAAAGATATAAATTAATATATATATATATATATATATATAATACATTACATGTACATTGTACATTGTATATGCACAACAAAAAAATGAATTACAAATGTAGTTTGATAAAATTCAAGTAGCGTGTAATAGTCTGTATTTAATGTCATTTATTTAGTGTAATATTATTTCAAAAATTTATCGAAAAGTTTCTACCATAAGTTTTAAATTGGTTATAACTTATTTAAACATATATAAATACAGCTAATTATCTATAAAAAAGAAATGAATAATAAATGTGTTGAAAATTTTCAAACTCAATTTGCTTGGCGGGCCGCACAACACAAAAACATTTACTAAAGCCATTATTAAACTAACGATTTTAATTAATTAATTAATAAAATAAAATAATAAACAAAAATAATGGAATGAGTGTATTGATTATTGTTGTAATTGTTATAAAAAATCTAACAAAAGTAAGTAAAATATTCAGTTATAAGAATGAAACTTTATATTATAACGCGAGCCGAACATTCCAGAACTGGGAACCATAATTGATATTCCTGATGTAGATAAATATAATTTATAATTTTAATAAAATTGAAAAAATAGTTTGAATAAAAAATAATATAGATAAAGTATATGCAATAAAAAAAACCTACATTAACGATTGGAATGATATTGGTGATTGAATCATGATTAATCTTAATGTGAGCTGTAAAAACATTTGGATCGTCTTTTTTTAGATCTGTATTTTTCTTGAAAGCAGAATCTTTGAGCACTTTAAATGAATGATTTTTTACTCTGACCTCAATTAGTTTTTTCTCTTTGGGTTCCAAATTAATAGTTTTAAATAACACTGAAACAATTTTAAAATAATTATTGTTCGATTTTTCCGTGTAATTATCTTTTTTGTCAACACGTAATATTATTTCTGATATCGTTCTACATAAAATGTAAAAATATTAATTTATAAATAAATATGTCAAAAACAGGTGTATGCTCTATTGTTAAAATACTAAATACTCTACCTAATTTAAAGTCTATCAAATAAAATAAATTTGTGCACGGTTCAAAAAATATGAATTAAAACTTACTTTAAATTTTTAGAAGTATAGCTGTCATAATTTTCTTTAAGAGAAATGTCTACAACCGCTGCCAGTTTTTTGTTATATATTTTAAAATTAATATCCCAAATTGAAGGATTTTTATTTTCTATCATTTCTATTTTCACTCCCTCTTGAGATTTAATACTAAAATTATTGTAAAAATGCAAAAACATATATACATAAGACGTGTATCTTTAAAATTGCTAAGCTTATCAGTATATTTAAGAATTGTGTAAACTTTCTGTGTTGGTTTAAAACTGTTTTGAGGCATTTGTATGATAAATTTGGCATTTTCTATCTGATTGTAAAATGAATATTCATTAGATAACGAAATAATTGACAAAAAAAATCTTTTTCCAAAATTTGGTTTTAAACATTCATTTTCGATAACATGATACTGAATACTATAAAACAATTTAAATGTTTTTGCCACATAATTCGATTGTGACTGAGAATTTTTCCACCATGAAGTAGGAATGTTTAGAGAAGTTAAACAACTCGCACCACCAAAATACACAGTGTTGTTTGAAAAAACGTATTCTAATATACAATTCGAAACCAAATTTTCATTAATGTTTTCGGCATAAATGAATGCACACCACAAACCCTTTTTATGTGAATTTCTTTGTTTAACATCAAAATAAAATACATTTTTGACTTCCATTAATGTAAATATTACATTTAGAACGGGTTTTTCCCTGTTTATTACATGATTGGCCACATTTATATGAATTTTTACATTGTCCTTGATAAAAGTATTATTATTTCTTGTTACACCGTGTTCTATTAAAGTGACGTAATTAGAATTGTTGATGTTGGAATAATTTTTATATGACCTATCAAAATTTTTTTGAAAATGTACATATCTCATCAAAGATTGTGGCTTATGTTCATTTTTTTCTTTATAACGGTTCATCGCATATAAGTTTAAATTAGTAATTTTTATTATAGGAACAGAGATTTTTAAATTGAATGAATAGGAGTTAAAAGATAAAAACCGAGACTCATTTTCCAAAATAAAATTGAATGTAATTCCAGAATCGTTGAAATGTAAAAAATTATGAATATTCATATTTGTGGTGTCTCGAACGTCTTTTAATTTTGAATTAAAAATGTTATAACACAAATGCAAATTTTTATGCGAATCAGAAAAATAAAATTCATTGACAAAAGAACACTTAAGAAAAGAATAATCCTTGTTATACAACTTGAAATTTGACATTTCTAAAAAACTAGGATGTTCAATTTTCTCCAAAATTAAACCATTCTTAAGGTTGTAATTGAACGTATTGATAAATTTAGGTAAATTCATATTTTCAAAATTAACAAAATCAGTAGTCGAATATAGATCTATATAAAAACATTATTAATGGTAAAACATATTACAATTATAATGTATTAAAAAAATACAACAAATTAAATAAAATTTCAAAAATTTATAAAATTATAATAAAAAATTAATCACAAAACGTAAAACAGTCATGTATGTGTAGTATAAAAAATTTAATACATGAAACAAAAATACCACATAATTTATTCAAATAAAGAAAAATTTATATAAAAGTAGTGACATAATCCATAAAACTTATTAATGGTAAACTTATGATGTGGTAAGTACTCTAGAAAGGATAAACTATATTAGAAACTCAAATTATCATTTTTATGCCATTATAAGTATACTTGAAAATAAAAGCTTTTACATAATTGATAAATGTGATGTGCCTCAAGGCTGTGTCTAATATTCAATGATTTATAAAGAGGATAATAACTAAACTTTTAATATGAATAATCAATATCCATTTTCGAATTCAGGTAATTAAAATAAATTTGTTTAAATTAAGTTAATTGAATTATGGGAGATAATAAGAATCCTCGACTATGTCGGAATGAAAAACAATATATGTGGGTAATATGATATGGTTAATAACAGACAATGATATAATTATTTAAATTAAGTTATATGGTGTGCCAATAAATAATATGTGAGTGGAAATAGATTAATTTAACAAATTGTAATCTGTTACATCATAAGAACCAATCCTAAATAAATGTAAAAATGTAAGGCACAATGTCAAATATGATTTATACGAATGTATAAATATTGTGTAATTCAAAATTAACGGCTAAAAGTATTATAATATATAAAAAAATACAAAACTGATTATAGATAAAAAATATATAAAAATCTTAAATACCGTGAATAAATAAAAGTCGGATTATTCCCAATAATAATTTCATATATGAAATAATTGGTTATTAGATTCTAAAAAATTATTACTAAAATTGACGTAATAACTACCTATATAATTGTAAAGTTTTCTTTTCACAACGCTGGATACATACATAAGAATAAAACTTATTTATTCATCGATTTCCTTTTATGCTAACTGTTTAATACGATTTAGATTTTGACACTAATGGACGTTATGTTCACTGTTTCATTCGATCGATAATATAATTAATTTTTTACAGTAATATAAAAATAAGGCGGTACAAATTATATATTTGATAAAGTAATAAACGCAGGCTATATTAAACATCAAGTCAATAATATAGTACTTATCAAATATACGCTATTGAACTGAGTTGAATTAGCAGAGTGAATAAAATAATGATGTCTAGTATTATAATTATGTATTATCTGCTATTAAAGACTAATATCCGTTAGTATAAGTTGCCAGTGATATTAATCCAATTAATATTAGCATAACATTAATCCTGACAAAAACGAACATTTAAAATAATTATAAATAATAAATTAATATAACATAATCCAAATTGTCAAGTCACGTCACAAATTGACTGCATATATTGAATCCGAAAAAATTATCATAATTTAATAAATCCATCAATCCGCATTGATATAAATCTGTGTTTTTCGACCTTTATAACAGAATCACCAATTTTCCACATGAATAAAATTATCAGACATAAAGATGTAATATTTTTTAAAAGATTTTAAAAGATAAAATTTATCATTAACTACAAATGAACACAATATTGATGACTAAATAAACTTTTTTTTAATATGAGTAGCCGTATATTTTAAACATATTAAAATATATATATATTTAAACATACATTAAGTTAAGGTAATTTTAAAACACAACCTTTAGTTTGATGTATTTAATGCCATTTATGAGATTTAATATAATTTCCTATCATAAAGGTTTTCTTACCAAATTAAGTAGATGGAAAGGTTAATAATAATAATTTTACTACGTTGCAAAGATTTTGATATAGTTCATGGTTGTCAATACTATCTTTTAAAAAAATAGTATAGAAAAACAAATGTTTAAAAATCCCTTGTAACAATGCCATTTAGTACCTCGTTCAATTTTTCTACATTAAATACATATATATTAGGGTGTCCACTTTTTAAACTTTCGGTTGAATTAAATAAAGTACATTTTACTAAGCGTATATTTAAATAAGGTAAGATGACTATTAAATACGCATTTTTGACATGAATATGATATAAATGTTAATATGAAAAAAATAGTAAATATTTTAAGATTAACAAATATATAAAAAATAAATTTATGTATATATATGTAAAATATGTTATTACAATTTGTATTTAGATAAAGATAAATAACGATCTCTAAAGAGAAAAAAATATACACTCCGTTTCAAAAATAACGCAACATTATTAAAAGCTCTGTAAATAATTTGTATAATTATTTTTGTGCTCACAGATTAAATTTGACATTAGTACAAATGATATTACATTATATTTAATTTAAATAATCACAAAATATTTTAATTAAAAAATGTTATAGCAAAAAAACTAAATTTTAAATAATAAATGTTTCAAAAATAACGCAACTTTTCAATTATCATCCATTGTTACGCTTTATTTGATATTAATTGTAATTATTTTTTTTATTTAATGATCACATGATATTTTTGTACATAACAATTATCAAATATTTAATTTTTAGCTTTATGACAGATTGAAAATTTCATTTATCTGAAGAGGACATTCAAAGAGTATTTATGATGCGATTAAAAAATAAAACATTGTCTAAAATAGCGTCAAGCTTTAATGTTAATAAATCGACCATTCATAGAATCTTGAAAAAAGAGAATAAGCCATATCTAAATATCTAAAATTATTATAGTTATTTATATTATATAATGAAAATATTAGGTTTACCTACAAGTCAATAAAGATTTCACTCAATAATAACATACAAAATCGCATGCTTCAAACATTTTTGAGTTACGTATTCCTAACAAATATGGCTTTACTGCATAAATTGCTTATGAATTCCATCTCGCATTTGATATTGGCTCAGGATACTTGAATTTAATATAATTTTTTTTTCTGATCTTTGTGTTAAGTACGCACTGGTAGGATTGAAAAGTTCTAAATAATCATCTCTCTATTGCCCATTCAATTGTAGGGTATTTTTTATCTTGGTTGTTCCAATGTAATTACCATTAATAATTTCGACAACGAATGGGAATTTCAAAGTTGGTCATACCGTACTACATTCAAATGTGTGGTTCAAAATATGCTTCATTAATAGGTCTAAACCATGAACTCTGCAGCCTTCATAAACAATCGGTTGAGTCAAAGATTTCATTTTAAAATTTGCGACCCCATTTATATTCGCCGTTTTAGCATAAGTTGTGTCACATACAATCATTTGAATGTTATTTGTGATATTATATTCTTCTAATGTGTCAAGTATGGTGTTACGCATTATTGCATCTTATGCATTATCTAATGTTTTTAGAAAAATGCAATATGATAATCTAATCTCGATATTACTTGACATACAGATAACACCCTGTTTTACACATTTCTCTAATTTTTGATAGCCCATAGTTCGTTTTTCGTCAAAATAAAGACACAAATCACGGTCAAATAAGTTTAAAATATATTTAAGTGATATTTTTTTACAATTCAATTCAATAATTTGGGCTCTAAAAATACCAATTTTTGAAGGTACATTCATTTCAGTTCCAAATTTCTACAATTTGTTTTACCTTTAGAACTGAAACATATGCAGATAGTGATGCTTTAACTAATTTGTCACACTTGACTGACATATTTTTTAAAACTTTATAATGAGGTAAATAATCTTAATAGATCAAATTAACAGAATAAAGCTTAACTATTGATTCTAATTTAACATCAAAATCTTTGTCCTTTTTCAATTTTGCAATTATTACGGTCTAACTACCAAAACAATTAAAACATACACCACATTGTCCTTACAAAATAATTTGTATTTTCAAAAAACGTTCATATTCATCGTTTTAATTAGTATATTTTTATCTCTAATCATGAATATGCTTCCCCAACTTTCTTAAAATTCGTAGTAATATTTAGGATTTTTAAATAATGTATATTTTTTTATTAAATCTCTGATTTTCAATTTAACCAAACGTAATAGGATTCGACCAAGAATCATTTTTAACTATAATTTATTACAATAATAAAATTTGCATTTTTTGCTATTTTCCAATTATAAATAATAATACTTTCCCATAACTTTCTTAATTGTCAACAATCTGCATTAATAATTTAGAGGTACATTAATCACTACACCATATATACGTGTCCAATTCAAACTATATGTAAATATTAAATTATTAATGCTTAACATTTATACATAATAAATTAGTCTTACTAAATATGAAAATATTAATCTTTAAATAAATAATCTGGAAAAAGTAACACATCATATATTCTTAAAAATATCAACATATTTTACAAACTAACTGACTAAAACCAACTAACAAACTAAAATAGACAAAATTCATCGTATTTTATGTATTTGTGTTTTATTTACATTAAAATAATAAATGAACTGTAACTATACTTATAGTTATGTTTAAATAATATCAAAAAAATACACCACACCAAAATTTAAATTCATGTAAATTTTTATTTGTAATGTTGCATAATGTAATATTAGTATACGTTAAAAATCACTGTAAAATGCTACTAACTTTACTCTTAGTAACGAATTACTATATTATCAATCAAATATCATTTGTGCATTTTGAAATCAACAACAGAAATTCCAAATATATTTTTATGTACATTAAAATATTTATTAATTGATTTATACTTAAATTAATAAACTTACATTACAATCACATTTAACCATTTGTAATGAAAAAAAATAAAATTGCAAAAAAAACTATTTCCGAAGATGAAGCTAGATGCTGTTAGTAGTATATACGTAACAGTCAAAAGCATACTACATATATTCATTAAGTATGAAAGTAATGTTTAATATAACAAAATAATATATTGGTTTATAAGACAATTTAAAAAAACCATTTATGTATAAAAAAAAGTATATAATAATTCATTTAATTAAATAAATGCCATGCTAAAATAAGTATTATAAACTGACATCAAACCCTCGTTAAAAATGGAAGTAGAATAGCCAATAGACGTTTTAGACATAATAACGGAGACCCTTGCATATAAAATGATCTAATGGTGGTTACTTGTATACATAGAAACGTTAAGTCTTGTGATCTTGTGATTTGATAACGGTACATTAATATATTGTAGATCAATACAACTGTGTAGGAAAAAATTGTTGTCTATGAAGATTAACTTTTTTT
>LWCA01000042.1:0-68434 GCA_001642005.1 Intoshia linei | reverse complement strand
TATTAGTCAAATAAAAAGTGAATTGAAAAAATCTCCAATTCAAACATGTCAATCACTTTCCTTTGTTACCAGCTGTTAAAAAACCAGTGCCTACTAAATTAAATTTAAATTAAATACTAAATTGAAAAAACAATGGCTATCTTCCCAGGAATCACCGATATTGACTCCAAAACCAGAACTCCATGGTAAAAAGGTAATGATGAGTATTTGGTGGGATATGAAAGGCATACTTTATTATGATTATCTTAAAAACAAAGAAACCATTAATGCAGAAAAGTATTGCGAACAATTGGATAAATTGACCGATGCAATTTACCGTAAAGAACCTCGAATGTTCTTTAAAGGTAATATTATTTTATTACACGACAATGCTAGACCTCATACTGTTATAAAGACTAGAAAACATTTAATGGACCTTAATTATGAGGTATTAGATCACCCACCATATTCTCCAAACATTGCTCCTTCTGACTATCACCTTTTTAGGTCGATGAGTAACCATTACCATGGAAAAAAATACGATTCAATTGAGCATTTAAAATCTGACATTGATACCTTTTTGACAAATAAACCCAGAGTTTTTTTCAAAATGGAATTAAGAAGCTACCGGAACGTTGGAGAAGAATTGATGAATGCAATGGAGAATATTTTGTAGAATAAAGGTTAATCAAAATTGTTATTATAGAAGTTTTAATTATAGTTATAAAAACGACGTTAATTTGTGAATGACCTAATATAAGATTTTGAAATTGAAAATCATCATAACATTGATGAATTTAAAACTTTTTATTATAATGTGTAATAAATCTAGGATGGGTTTGAATTTAAAAACAAAGGAAAATTTGGGTTTTTAACCTTGAAGGACTGAATTTCTGAAATTGAAATTTGCGATAGAACATCACTCTGTATAAACTATTATAAGAATATGGAATTTGTAAAACTCGACTAACCTTACTTTCTTAAATAAACTGGAACAAATAAATAAACAGACATACATTTTTAACCATTTTACTTTATATAAGTAAGGATATAATTTATAATTGGCTACACGTGGGTCGTGGAGAGCCATCAGTAGGTCCGGGTCAGATGGAAATTTTATGGCCCTATTTACATACAAGTTATAATATAATTTATTCGCATGGATGTTTATATCTATTTTTCATTTCAGAATTTGAGTACTTTAGGGTCAAAAACCCAATTTGCCCTTTTGTTTAAAAACAAAATTAGCCCACAAATATAATACAACATAAATTCTGGAAGCGTTGTAAAATCATTAACATTGTCGTAAATCTCAGCCTCATAAATGCACACCTTCGTGATCAAAACCACTAAAAATGAAACTTGCTAAAATTTTATGAAACATTAGCTTGGCTGTTTTGTACTAAGTACAAACAGTATCTAGCTCTATCGAGGGCGGAATTATCTAATTTTAACATTAAAATTTTAAATTTAATCTAACATGATTCATTACCTTTACCCTTTATAGCAGTAGATTAATGGAAATTAAATTCTAATAACAATCGGAGTTCATTTTAACATCAACAAAGATCATATATGTATTTCCACATGCCCAAAATTCTACCTATACCATAATACCACCATCTTTACATTGCCTTTTAGGCTTTTGAAGTCTAACCTTCCTGATGTCATTCCAATAATGAGAGCATCCATCCGGTCCACCCAAAAAAATATCCTTTCATCAGAAAAGTAAACTTTGTCCCAATTTCTTCCGATATTAACTGTATTAAATCGCGTATAATCCTAACTTATATAATATGCTACGCGATTTTTGTTTGTGTATGTGTGTGACTTTAATGAAATAACCACAACTCTTAGATTTTTTTAAAGACCACATTTCAATGACAGTTTTTTCCGGGACGTATAATAAGATAAATTTCAACCTCCCAATTTCACATCTTAGGGGTCACAAACCCCAGTTGTCCCTCTTTTTGAAAATTAAACGAGTAGGAAAATTTAAAAAATATATACGCTGATGAAAATTTTAAAATCATAAACATTATCATAAATTTAAATTTAAAAAAATTATACCTTCATATCCAAAATCCCAAATTCCCTTCCTTTTTTTTGAAAACAGCCCTAAAATTTAAAAAAATTTACAGGTGGTAGATTTGTATCATGTTAACACACATAAAAAATTTCAATTTGAATAAGTGACGACTTCACGGTCAAAAACGCATTTTAGTATTCATATTTTTTTTCTGCAATATTTTATTAAAACAAAAAATGTAAAATAATTAACAGTCCGAAAATTAAAAAAAAAAATTATTCTGATAGAGCTTATTCCAGTTGATATAAATACAAAATTTCAACCCCAGAAATCTACGCATTCGCGGTGAAAAATAATTTTTAATATATTATCAACCAATATTTTTCAAATATTTCGATTAAAATCAAAAATGTAAATATTGATACTACAATTTCAAAAAAAATGTGCATGGTACATTGTACATGAGATATTTATAATCAATTTACAATTTTTTTCGCAGGTAACCATCAGAGGGTATTAGTGTATAATGTCCTTATATAATATTTAGATTTTATTTTAATGTCACCCCAAAAAAACCATTTAAGTGACAAAGATAGGCGAAAGGTAGTTATGTTGAGATTAGAAATCAAATATATAGTAGAAATTTCTCAAGCGTTTAATGTACACAAATCCGCCATACATAAAATACTTAAAAATGATCAAAAATCACCCCTTATTTACAATTAATGTTAGAAAGTGCAAGTATTTGAAATGTATCTAATTCAACAAAATCTGTGAATAAAATTGTGAGATACTGGGAATTGTATATCAGCATCAATAGTATAGTGTGTTCTTAAATAATCACCTATTATACGATTAGAAATATTGAAAGCTGTTCTTTTGCTCACATTATGTCATAAACAAAAAAGGCTGAAATAAGGAAAAGTTATTATCGGAAGAAATTGGGACAAAGTGTGCTTTTCTGATGAAAAGAAATTTTGTTTGGATGGACCGGATGAATGAAAAATGTGCCCTCGGCAGAGCTAGGTCCTGTTTGTACAATGTACATAGTACATAACAATCAACCTAGTTAGTTTTATAATATTAGTGATTTCATTAGTACATTATTATAATTAAAATGACCCAAAAATTATTTTTTTTACAAGTGCAACATTTGTAATAATCCCTGGTTGTAACTGTAACTATAACTTTTTTTAAGAAATTAGTCTTAAAATTAAAAAATCTTCCCTCAGCAGAACTAGAAGCCATTTGTATGAAGTACAATACAATACATGTAACAATCAAGATAGTTAACAAGAAAATACAAATAAAATTACCTATCTTTTTCAAAACAATCTGAATCAAGTAAAAACTTGATCCTGCAAAAATTATTTTTTGTAGTATAGGTTCCTAAAATACAATCATCTATTGTAATTTCTGGACATGGAGAAAATTTTTCTTGTCCACCAAGAGACGTCAACTTGGCATTTACAAGAGTAAAAACACTGTAATTAATATTTACATCAGAGACTAATCTAAACTCGCGTTTCTTCTTTTTAATCTCATTGAGAACCTTTATCGAAAATTTACTTAATATTAATGTTGTACCAATAGAATCATAAATAAAAGCATCAGCCTTAATTTCTCCATTTTGATGAATTCTGGTTTCCAGCCCCAGCATTAACCCCAAATATTGAAAAAATGTTTTACTTGACAAAATACCATTATGTACAATCCACACAGGTTTTGAATTAATCATAGTTAGCTCGGATCCATTACAAAAGTCACAAAAAATAATACAAACATCACCCCGAGTTTTAAATTGACCCGATTTTATTGATTTAATTTGTGAAGATGAAACAGGCATATAAGCCTTTCCAGTGTGAATAAATACGACATTATATTTTTTGTATATAAAAAGAGCCTCTTTTAAATTTTGCATTGATTTTATGTGTTTATCCAAGACATCGTTATCTTGAGTTTCAACATATAGTGAAATTTCCGGTATTATTGTATCTTGAAATGTTGAAAAGTCGAGTTTATAATGTTGAGGTAAAGATCCATTCATGCATTCACCATATAATTTTGAT
This sequence comes from Intoshia linei, assembly GCA_001642005.1. Lineage (NCBI taxonomy): Eukaryota > Metazoa > Orthonectida > Rhopaluridae > Intoshia > Intoshia linei. The sequence goes on along the minus strand of LWCA01000042.1, from coordinate 64,357 downwards.
AAAATTAACAAGAATAAAATACTAACAAATCCCATTTTTAGAATGTAAATAGTTAAGAGTCAACACAAAAAAATAGTAATAATGAATAAAATTAAATATCCATAGTTTGTCCTTGTCGATTTTTCCGACAAGTCCAAATCTACGGGTATTTTATGATATTTAATTGTTGAAAATATATAAAAATACCACTAGACTTTGTATCAAAATTGTGCAGTAAATTTTAAAAATATTTTTATATTTTGAAAAGATTTTCAAAACTAAAAGTAACGGTACTAAAGGATTGAAAAGTGACAATTTCAATATCGATGCATATTTTTAGTAGATTACCAGAGCAAATAAAACATTACATTATTCAAATGCAGCATTATGTAGTAATTGAATTTGTCAATGAGTTAAAATTTAAAGCAATGTATTACAATGTGATGGCCAATACTTGATGATAAGTCATTCATCAATTTATAAAATGAAATTTTAATACAAATGGCAAACAAAGCCAAATTATCATTTTTTACAATTACATATTATCGAAGTTAGACATGAAGCTCAAACATCATACAGTGTCTAGACAGGTACTGTGCACTTGTTAACACGAGTCGTTAATTATTCTTTTCAATTTTGCACATTATGGCAACAATCTTAGCTTTGCAGTAAAATTGTCCTTAGAGTACATGTCTACATTTAAACTTCTAAAAAAATTTAAATTAAAAGATGAATTCTATGTCAAAAAAATATCACTTTTAATTATAGTAGAGTTAATATTTTTCAAGTAATTTAATACATTTTATCAATATTTGGATCATTTCTTGTTCAAAAATTAATCAATATTAAAACATAATTTAAATTCCATTTCTAAACATATAAACGGATATAATTCAGACAAAAAACTGAAAATATTATTTTAAATTTACGTCTTTTAATATTGCAATTTTTAGTATAGTATATAAGAAAACTTCTTTTCTAGAATTATTATTTGTACAATTTTTATTTTATCATAAAGTTACCTTTTATTGATTATCTTTTTAATATCTAATTTTTCGATTCGACAACTCAAATGTAGTTCAATTATTCAACTTGATTTATTTCTTGAAATGAATAATTAAATTAAATACTTGTCTGAAACTTTCATCTCTTGCAAACAAAGAAAGCTCATTTGAAGAATATTAAAAGAACCTTAATTTCAAAATTTTAGTTACATGATGTAACTTACATCATTATGTTCAAATATTTCAATTTATACAAGATTTTCATGTTAAATGGACAAATTATTTTCCGATGATATAAAATTAATATTTTATTTTCAGCTCTGAAAATCATGATTCATGATTTTTACAATTTATAAAATTGCCCATAGTTGTAGAAATTTTTATTCAAAAATCATCTAACAAGTTAGCAGTGTGCCAAATATATACCACTGTCTTTAATTTGTTTGAATTATAAAAGTTTATAATAATTAGTAAACTTTATATTATTTTTCCATGTATCAAATGATATTACATTATACATCAGAGGTCTAAAAATGAATAGGTCCACCGATTTTGTAAATTTTATTTTGTTGCATTAACAATAAATAAAATTACGTTTTAATGAAATATTTAATTGCTGTGATACCTTTAATCGATATTGTATTTGGCGCAATTTGTTCATGTATAATATAAATATTATATGCACAGGCGCTCCTAAAATTTTTCAATTTAAATTTGAGAAAAATGATTTCAATTAAATTAAAGGTATATTAAATAAACTGTTTAATATGTAAAATTACGGGTTGGTGTGCAGTGTACTGTTGAATTTTAATGCCAGGTAGCTTCTCATCGCCACTTCATGGTCAGGGGTATGGACTCTTGACTTGAAAGTTTATATTTGACAAATGGTTATGATGTTCAAAAACGACATCTCCATTATAAAAAAATTTAATTGAGACTCCCCCTAGAGTCATCGATATGGTAGGTTCGGCTCTGGGTCAGGGATTGGAACCAATCAATTGAAAAATAAAACGTTAATTTTATGATGGTTGAGAAATTTTGTTTTTTTTATTATTTTAATATCAAAGTAAAGCTAAAGGATTTAAGTATTTCTTTAATTTTTAATTTGGACAATTTTAATGTAATCAGTTTTAATCTAATAAAATTGAATAGATTATCGTATTTATTTAGATTAAATTAATTATACAATTTAATTACACATTAAAGATCAACGTTTTGACAGAATTACTAAAGTTTTTCAAGTTAGAATATATGTATTGAAAATTTTAAATGAAGCCATTTTGTTTTGTTAATGGTGGGTTAACTTTAGGGCTGCCAACTGCGTTATTTTCCCCCCTGAGACTTCGGGTTTTCAAATTACACTCAGGGCTCAGGGTTAAGTAATATTTCTCAAGGTAATTTAATTATTTCAATCAAAATCATCAAATCAAACATATTTTATTTATATATATGAGATGAATAAGCGAATTACACACAAAATTCAATATGACATGTCAGAAAATTATAAATACTGTGTTGTTGAGGATAACTTAATGTTGGTAACCCTAGTTAACTTAACCAAAAATATACACAACAACGATTCATTAAGTGGGTCACTTTTTCAAAAGGTGGTACGTGTTCAGCAACTACTTTAAAACTTACTGTATGTTTAATTCAAACATTTTTACGATTGTAATCAGGGTTATATGAAGGGGTCTACTACTCTCAATCAATGTGATGTTAGAAAAATTGTTGGTGTGGTAAAACGAAAATTTTTTATTCCAACAGTAACGCTAAAAAAAATGTACGTCTATATCAAATAATGGATAGAAGCAAAGCGGAACCTACCCAGATCGAAGTCACCGAAAAAATGAAATTATCCAGCTAAAAAATTTTGACAAACAATGTGTAGTGGCGTTCAGCCGTAGTAACCTCTCCAAGACTCTTGACTTGAAATTTACATTTTACATACAAAATAGATGTGATATTCAGAGCCGTCTTAAGCCATTTCGTGGCAAAGGGCCGGATGCCCTTTAAAGTTTTAAGCGAAGCAATAAAAAAATTTTAGGGCCCCTTTTTAGAAAATTAAGAGAAAATCAAAGATTTCCTACTTTATATTTTGAATATTTACTTAATAGAGGGTTTTAATGTTTAATATTATCATTTGAAATAGTTTTTATGTCAATATTATATGATGAACATTGTAGAATATATTTTAAATTGAATATTTACCAGAACTATGATTCTTTAAACTATTTGAATTCTTACACTTCAAAACTTATAAACTGTTTCTTAAGATATAAATGTGAAATATTTTTTAATAAATTGGGGATGTATTTTTAAGATATAAGTTTAAATACTTTTATTAATTTGGGGGCCTTTTTTAATGAGTGGCCCTGGGCTATAGTCCATATTGCCCATGCCTTAAAATGGCTTTGGTGATATTTAAGAATATAATTTTTTTATTTTCAAATTTGGTAAAATGAAACCAATTTTATAAAACTTTTGTTGAGCACCTTTTGAGTAAGAGGGTCTCGGTAATGTATGGAAAAACCCAATTTTTTTTGTATATAGGGGAGCCTACAATTTTTATCTTTGCCAACCATTGTTGGCTCTTCGTTGCTTTGATTGTAACCATTTATATACTATACAATTAAATGTTTATAAATATTTTTTCATAGTAGCCAGTCAAATTTTATCAAATGCGTTTATGTAAACCCTTCAAATTGACAAATATTATGAAGATCACACATTGTGTCTGTTTGTCTGTTATCGTTTATTTTAAGAACTAAGAGTTATAGAATTTTAACAAGCACAAATTCCAAGTCAGTTTTTTCCGGAGGAGAAAATAAGATAAATTTCAATTTTAGAAATTTATATCTTTTAACTGAAACTTTTAATTATATTATTATCGCCATTCATATATGTTCATATTACAGTATAGTATGAACATGATGAAAACCTGGTCCCTTAATGTTCATATATAACAGAATTAACTGTACTTTGATACAGATTATAAGTTTATGAACATTATCATAAATTTCAATTTCAAAAAGGCATATCTTTAGGGTCAAAACCCACAAATGACTCTTTATATAAAAAATGAAAATAATCCGAGATTTTTATAAAAAAATTACAGTTCATACAGTTATCTCCACAAATGAACACACATCACAATATTAACCTCAAAAAGTGACGTTTTCACAATCAAAAAAGGAAAATAAAATATTTTATTTTCTTTTATATTTTTTTAACATTTGTGTAAATATAAATAGATTTATATAGAAACACTGAAATTTTTGAAAATTTTAAAAAGTCGTCTCTTACTCTGTCACTAGTGTACTTAGTCAATACGTGGTGAACCCAAAAAAATCTAACCACTCATTTTTTCGAACAATAACCTAAGGTAGTTAACCCAATGTGGGTTTGCGTTTGATTTGGTTTAGCTCAATTAACCGTTAACCAAAAAAAGTAATGTGATAATATGTTTGTGTAACATTTTTTAGCAATTAGATTTTAAATTGTCCTAATAAAATTAACAGAGAAATCGCCTTCTCTTGTAAAACATTATTGAAAATACCTGACCTAATGATTAATACTTTATTATTTCGAATTATTTAACATGTGTAATTATTAAGTAAAGCGCACGGTTAACGTGGTTAACGTTAGTTTTTCCAGTAATTTTTTATCATAAATTTCTTTCTAAGAAATTTATATTTTCAAAGTTAGAAACTCACATTAAAATGGGAAGCTCTACCAGAGCTGTTCTGATAAAGAAATTTTTAGGTTTACACAAAAATTTAAAAAATGTTTGTATTGTTTTTTAAAAATTCTAACAGGGTTCAATCTCAAAAATTGAATTCTTTCCTTTTTGTCATTATACAAATATAAGTATACTAAAGACAGATATATTAGAAACGTGATTTATGAATTTTTGGGAAAGAAAAATTTTAGATGAAAAAAGATCCGTAGAGTTTTAAATTGGAAAACCACTGGTTTAATGTATAAATGTTAAGTTTGAAAAATTTAGGAAATACTCAATTTATTAGGATTACTGATGAACAATGTAAAGATTTGTTTGAATGAATGGAACATGCTTTACAACCAAGTTTACGATAAAATGGTTAATATCAATGATAATCATGACAAGCAATTATTCCAATTTTTAAAGTTATTGGGTATACTCAGGCAGGATATTACGACAAATATAAATGATGAATTAGAAATTTTGAGTACCAAAATGAAAGACTCCAAATTTCCTCCAATTAAAATTGATTCAAATACCAAACTGATTGTACCTAGTGTATGTTTATTTAGAGTCCATGTAACATGTACACTTTTAGATAAAAGAACCTTACAAATTTCAGGATTTAACTTTAAGTAGCGCAAAGTTATTGTGGGACATTTCAATGACACCGGAAGGAGTTCAAACGATACTGTCAACCGTAATTTTTGAATTTAGCTTTAAATATAAATTTTCAAAGCATATATAGATTTCCTATTATTATTATTAACGTATGGTATCTTTAAAAGACGTTTATTCTCTGGAGCGAGATTCGTTTGGGAGATACATTTAAGAGCGATATAATTATCGATTTATTAATTTATCATATCATTATTTTTTCAAGAAATTTTAGTAGATTCCTTTATTCATAATTTTAATAACTACAAAACTTTAACCATTGTTATTAAAAAGTAAATATTCTGATTTATTTACAAAATCGATAATTATGTAGCCTTAAGATGTATCGCTCAAGTGAATGTTCGCCCTTTAAAATGGCCAGCGTCTGCAAATTTTTTTTTGTATTGTCATTTTTGATTAATTACTCAATTTTTTCCGAACCTGTACTTAATTTAAAAAAATTTGGAACAACCCTAATGTGCTCCATTCATATTGCCCATTTCTAACTAATATAATCTATAATTTAGACAAATGATTCTCGGACTAGTTTCATGTGCCACATATCAAATTTTTTAACAAATATTCAATCAAAAAATGAAATTTTATCTACTCATTACCTGGGAATATTGACTAGTTTTAATTTATTTTAAATTAGTTAACTTCAAAATGGTTAACTTTATGGGGTAGAAAGATGAGTTAAAAAAATAAAGAGGAAAATTTTTGAAAAATATTTACTCCTTTTTTACTATCAAAAAAAATTGTTCATTAGTTTTTTTAAACGCGAAACCTGTAAGTATAAATTTTCTACGAAAAATTACTGTTTAATTGTTAATCAGATTCAGAATACTATACAAGTAGTTGATATAAAGCAGACCATTTTAGAAAAGTGTTTTTTTTTAATTTTTTTACAAAATTTTTAAAATACCCCAGTTTCTCTAATAATGTGACCATCTTAATTAAAAATCTCTACAAAAAAAAGAAAATTTTTAGACATTTCTGCTGTACCCGATGGTTTAGCTTACATTTTGAATAACGAAAATTGTGATCACATAACAAATCGAATGATATCCTTGTTAAATATATTAGATAATAGTAATTATTACGAAGAAGTTTATCAAAAGTAATGTACCTATAATACTGATTAAAAATTAAAAATTTAGCATGATATTAAAATATTTGTTTAATTTTTCGTTACACGGACAAGGATATTCAATTTTATCGAAACAAAAACACATTATAGATTTATTAATTCGATTAATGCAAAGTTTTTTAAATACCCAAAATGTTATGAACTAAAATTTCAATATAGACAATAACACTAAAGATATAATTAGAGGATCTATTCGACTTGTAAAAGTATTAATCAATGAACAACACGTTTCATATAAAATAAAAATTGAATCTATGGTAAAAACCTAAATTTTTATTTCTAATTAAAGCTTTTAGATTGATAAATCATTTGTTGAATCTATAATTGACAGCAAAGATGGTCAACTTATTCAAGATATTTTATCATTAAAAAAAAATCTCAAAACTTCTAAAAGATGTTCATTTAATTATTAATAATACAGTATTTATTATTTTGCAATTAATGTGCAATTTTTAATATAGTCTTGGGTAAATATCCAGGTACACCATTATAATTTTCCATTTTCCACCAATTTCTTGAATTGTCAATCAACTAAAATTAAGTTTATATATTTTTAACTGGATATTTATTATACCTTTAGGGATTCATTTTTTTTGACAGAAAGTTCCTTATTATTTTGAGGTATCCAGGAACAAACAGTGTAAAAAACACTAATTTTTTAATAATGAAATTAATAATAAAAATACCGATAATTATCTTTTCTAAGTTTAGATATAAATTTAAGTTGAGATTCTTTAAAGTTTTTATTTGATGCATTGCTTTCGGTAGATTTAGAGCTAGAGTCATATTTTGAGTTGGTTTCTAGCGAAGTTAAGCTGTTGCAAGAACTAGGTTATTAATTTAATGAAATTAAAAAAATGTATATTACAAAAATGAATTTAGGGGTAAAGTAAAGTTTTTATCTTCATATTTAGTAAAACCTAGTTGAGAAATCTAAAATATTTTAATTTTTAAACTAAAGTAAAATTAATAAATTACTGTATCTATGCTATTCCCGATAGCATTTTGAACCAATTCCAATTTTGGCGCGTAGCCATTGAAGAATAATGGAATATATTTTTTATTAGTGGGTCTGAATGTATTTATCAAAAAAATGATTTTTTAAATTTTACATGACTGATGTCCAATTTTTATCCAAAGATTGCCAAAATTTGTACTCATCAGAATGCAAACAACTACAATAAATGTAAATGATTGGTTTATGACAAGATTTACCTGTTTAGTAGCATGATTGTTTCATTATTTAAGGACGGGCAATCGATTTTAGAATATACATTTTCCCCTTTTCCTAAATGACTACTGACTTGAACAATTAGTTGGAACGGTTTCATCATATAGTTTGCAATTTCTGGTACATTAGGTTTTCTTATTTTACATAACAGTTTAGTCTAATTAATAAATAAATAAATTGGTAATTACTGTTAATTACCAATAATAAAAAGGCCAATTTCATTTTTTGAAAAATAAATGTGAAATCAGTAATATTTGGTGGTATTGCATTAAAAGCCAATGCAGATACTAAAGAATATTGTATAATACTATACATTATGTAAAAAAAAAAATTTAATTTTTTATCATTTTTATTAAATTTACCGGTTCGGGATGTTAATCTTTTGTAATCACATTTTTGATATTCTAAAAGTTTACCATATGAATTTATCGATGATTGAATCCGTTTAACAAATACATCTATATCATGCAAGCAATTATTGAGCAAAACCTACAAAAATTATAATTTTTATAATTTACTTTTTTAATTTATACATTTCTGGATTGGTCCAATGCTGAATCACTTTCTACTTTTACAGATTGATATTGAATAATATCTGACAAATTGATCAATTGAATTTAAATTAACTTTTAAAATTAAATTACCAGTGTTTTGTATGTCGTGTCGATCATTATCATTAATTTTGTTACGTAAATTGATGTTACTAAATAATTGATGGTTTTAGAAAAAAATTTTGTCTTAGTCACACGTTAGTGAAACCCCAAAATTTGACTAAATTTTTGGTAAATGTTCTTTATAGATGAATATAGATGATTATCGCACAGGGAAAAAGAAAAATTTTCCAATTTTACTTATTTTTTATGCTTTGGTCCCCCCTATTCTTGACAAAAAAAATTAGAAAAATTATTTTTTAAAATAAATTTTTATGTGTATTATGGGATCAACATGGATTATATTGAGAAGGGTAGTGTTACATTAAAATAAATATTTTAATAATTTACGTGTATTCTTTTTTAAATTTTTTTATTTTTCGCATAATTTTGGACGTTTTGATGGATAATGGTTCAAAAACATGAACTTCATATGAACAAAAATATACTTGTTCTTCATTTGCTACATAGAGGCAAATTAAATCTGAGGAAAATCCGAGTTTTCGAGTATTTGATACAACCTTTGTATTAATAAGTTGATCATAGTATATAGTACTTAAAACTTCCTAAAATAAAAGGTTAATTTTGTATTTGTATCGTACCTTTTTAACCCTTTACTCTAGATATTTATTGTCACAAGATAATGCTGATACCAAACTGACCCCATATAAAATTGACCTTTTTAGTTTTGATGTAATCATTAAATTAATTAATTATCAATCTTTTGACCCGTCAAAAATGGCGATTTTATTTAAAGATTAACACTGCGGTTTTTAATTTTTTATTGATTGAAAGTAAATATGGTAGTTGCCGGCGCGAAAAAAATGAAAAGATTTAATTTTGATCTAAGACTGCAAAAAGCAATGTAATGTTAATGTTTTTGTAAACTTTAGTGATGCGATGATTCCAAAGAATCGTTGGAATAATTTTTTACGACTTTTTTAAAAAAAATAAAAATTAGTTGCAAAAAACATTTAATTTTGAGTTTTTTTTAATTAAAATAAATTAAATATGGATTATCGCTCAATATAATAACGCAATTAAATTTTCGGGAAATTGGTTTACTTGTAAAACAATATTTATCTTCTCTTTCTTCAATTGAAAGTTTAATAATTTTCAGGGTTGGAGGTTTTATCTGTTCTCCAAAACCAAATAGAATGTTTGGTAAAACTGGTAAAAAGCTAATATTTTAACATTATAATTTAAAATTATTTGGTTCTGACTTTAATTAATTTTAAGCATTTTTATTATGTTTCTTAGTCGTTTATTTTCTAGTTTTATAAATTCGTTTATTCTTATTTTTTTTCTAATTAAAACAAATATGACTCACACAAATAGTATGATTCAAAAGTATTTGGAATGGCATCGGAATCGAAATCGTTTTTTTTAAGAATCGAATCAGCATAGTTGAAAATTTAGGAATCGTCGCATCACTAGTAACTTTTCTTAGAATTTAAATTTTAAGTCATCCGCAAAAAATTTAATGTGAAATTATCGGTCCGTGATAACATAAGATGTTCATCTTTAAAACCTATGAACCAGGGTTATATATTTCAAATTTTTTGAAATATATAACTTACTAATTTTTAAAAGGGAAGTATTTTATTTTTAACAGTATTTTCAACAAAAATTGTCAGTATAAATATTAAAATGTACTTTGTCAGTTTTTAATTTAAATACTGACAATCAATTATTTATAATGACACTTTGTCAACTGGAACCTAAAATACTGAAAATCTATTATATCAACTGACAATTCAATATTTCTACTTACAAATCATCTAAAATACTGACGCGATAAATACAAAGCCTTTTAAAATGTAAACTGAATACAGAAACTGAATGTAGAATGACGTTTGTGATATTTAAAAATTTACCAAGTACTTTACTTGTACTCGGAAAAAGGAAATTTTACTTCATGTTTGCTAAAATTTTAGTTTTGTATTTTGTTGTTGGATTAAGAATATTTTCTCGTAAGGTTTGGTAAAATTTAAGTTTTCAAAAAAATGTAGGAAAAGAGATTTTACCTTAACTGAAGGCTTAAGACTTAAGGATTGGTAAAATTAGATTTTTTTAGGGTTGGATTAAAAGTTTTTTGTAAAATTTTAAGAAGGGGATTTTTAAATAAAGGGCTTGAAATGATATTTTTTCCTTTACTAATATAAAAATGAATGTCTGTGTGTGTTACCATTGATTTAACAAATTAACAATCGTATAATTTAAAAAAACCAAATTCTAATACAGTTTTTCTAGAGCGTGTTTATATCTATTTTTCACTTTCAGAATTTGAGTCCTTCATGGTCAAAACCACAAATTACCCTTTGTTTTAAAAATGAAACATTTCCTAAAATTTTATAAAACATAAATTCTTGGATAGTTTTTTAAAACCATGAGCATTATCATCAATGATAACCTCAAAAAAGATAATTTTCTCGATCAAAACCCTGATTATCCTTTTTTTTTAAATGAAAACAGCCCTAGAATTTAAAAAAAAATAATGAAATGATGGTACAGTTGTATCTTATTAACACACACAAAAAATTTCAATCTGAATAAGTGATGCCTTCACTGTCAAAAAAGTAATTTAGTATCATTTTTTTATTTCGAAACTATTTTATTAACAAAAAATTTGAAATAATTAACGGTCCTATAATTAAAAAAAAAATTATTCTCATACAGCTTATTCCAGTTGATATAAATACAAAATTTTAACCCCAGAAATCTACGCATTCTTGGTGAAATATAATTTTTAATATATTATTAACCAATATTTTCCAAATGTTGGATTAAAATTTAAAATGTAAATAATCCTAACAATTCAAAAAAAATGTGCATTGAACGTCTACACATTTCCAATAAAGAAATATTGGTGGAAATCTATATAATTGATTATTTTGGATTTTTTTTTCATTTTCTGAAAATTATTATTTTATAACAGGGCGGAAAAAGGTATAAAAAAAAATTAAAATTCGTCTTAACTGGATTACAACTTGTATTTTAATTTTGCAACACTATCCAAAATTTAAGTTTATTTTTCACTGGAAGATTTAAATTTAGATTTGAGTCGGGAGCACCAGTGCTTAGAAAATAGTTAGATACAAATTAGATTTAAAGAAAAATTTATAGTTCTAAAACTCTGTTGAAATCTTTCAATCTAGTCTTACTTATTAGCATCTTAATTTTTGTCAATCGTTACTTTCTGCTAACGGTATTATAATTTAATTTATTTATTTGATTCATCAGGTGTCGGGTGTGATAATTAAAATAGTAATTCAAACTTCAATTTAAAAGTAATTAAATAATCACCTTTGAATGTACAACATACATTTTAATTACAAAAAAAAAATTTCTTTAATTTTTGACACTTTAATCAATTTTTTATTCAGACATCAACTCAATTAAAAATGTCACATTGTGAATTTAAAAAAATGACTATAATACAAAATGTAGTAAAATATACAACATATCTAGAATCGAGATAAAACTAAACAATATACTAAAATCCCTAGACGATTGATATAATTTTCGCTAAAAGGATTTTTCCTTTTAATTGTGTCTATATTATAAATTTTCTGGTATGTATCAATAATTTAAACAAGAAATATCAATAATAAAATTGGACTCTTAAAATAAGTTAACAATTTACCGAATAAAAGAAAAAACAAATTTGATACATAATAAATTAACAAAAATAAATAAAAGTAATAAATTGATTGTATAATTTGTAAAAAATTTTGATTAGTGGTTTCAAACTACACATGTACTAACCTTTATAGTTAAAATATTACTTACAGCCATTACGATTTTTTATTTTATTACAAGAATTTGTATAAGTTCAAAATGTGTTATTACTTTAATAGGGTGAAATATCAAAACCATTGTTCCAGTTTTAAACATGTGAATAAAAATTAGAAAAATACACATTTTAACCTTTTAATCAATCATATTTTCATATCAAAATTTATTTTTAATTTAAAAAAAAAAAAGTCACTAGGATTCAAATAAAACAAATTAAAATTATTTTCTAAAAATAGTTCACAAAAGGTCTATTCATGTGAGCCAGACAATTGAATAATATGCAGACATAACGGTAACAATAACTAATGTTAACATTTTGACGTATAAAATAAATAATTTTTAAATATTCTAAAAATTACAGAATTTGTAACAATTTGGATACAATCAATTTCCAATTTCATAATACATTCCATAGTTAAAATTCCATTTTTTTCCTTAATGGTCTTTAATTTATTTTTAGTATCAGAATCATTAAAATCTGCATCCATTTTACTGAAACAAAAAGTGGAAACATGTTTAACCATATAATTTTTGCATTTATCTAAAAAAATAAATTAATTGAATTAATTAATTGCTGACGAATATTTTCAGTATTCTCTCTACAAATGAGTTGGAGCCCTAATTGGGACTTTGATATTTTTGGTATAGTAAAACCGTAACCACATAAATCATATAATTCTACTAAATTTTATGCCTTGGTCCCCCAGATAATATAATACATTTTTCCATAAAAGGTTAAATCATGTAGACTCTACATTGTAAAAAATTGGTGGAGTACAAGTAGGGACTTGTAGAGTGAATATTACATTTTAAAAATAAAATATACTTTTAATGGAATCATCTGAACTCTTTGATGGACTTTTAGAATCGTATTTAGTTCTTGCAACATTTAAATTATCAGAATTTAATTTAAATTTATATAAACTAAAAATTTGATATTAAAAAATTGAAATTAAAAATTGAAACCTTTTTAAATTATCCAATTCAAAGTTTGAAAAGCAAATATCGTCTTCTGATGCATGAACTTTTATACTGGACATTACAAAATAAATGTGAAGAGTAACTGTATTTTTTAACAGGTATTGAATTGAATTTTCAAAATTACAAGTGATAGGTGGAGACAGATGAGTTGTTACCAAACAACCGCAATGATCAAACAATAAGTGTAAATCTGTAATTTAAATAAACGTTTAAATAACTGTTACATTTTCGTCATTATGAATTTTCGTCTATAATTCAATAAAACGCACTTGTTATTTATTTAATTTATTAATTAGAAATAATTAAAAATTGGATCAAAATGACAAAAGTCTGTGAACGTTCGCAAAATATATTCAACAGATTTATAAATAAATTTTAATTGAGAACAATGTAAATTTAAGACAATATATAGACAAATGAAATGCCACATTTGAATTATTAAAGTTGTATCAATTATAATTAAGATTATAATTAGAGACGTATTATATTTACAAAAGAATATGTACAATGATGTATTGAACAATTGAAAGAATGATACAAGTAAAATTATTAATTTGAATCGTTTTCAGCGTAGTTTCTTTCAATCATGTCTGTGTCAGGATGAGAAGGGCATACGCGTCGGTAAATGTACCATTCGTCAATACATCTAAATTTAATTTAAATTTTATATAAAAAATCAAAATTTTAAGGCTATCGTATGAAATAAACAATTATAAAGGTCACTGCCTAATTTTTCAATAAAATATATATTTATAAAAACATTTCATTGTCTTGAATAAGTCGACATTACTATTATACCTGAGGATATGCTGTTAAATTTACAATATTTATTACAATTAAGCAAATATGTTGGATCATTTCAGACAAAATTGTTTATATCGTATTATTTTTTAGTTTTATGTTAGACTTGTTTTTTAGATATTTTAAGCTAAAAATGAAGAAAAAATAAAACAATGATCACACATTTACTAATAAAAGATAAAAGTGTAAACAAAACTAAAATAATTACAATAATAATAATAATTAACAATGTAAATACAATAATAATGTACACATAACTTATTAATATAATTAACTGTTTGATAGTTTTAGTAAAGTTAAAATTAGTATATTCATTTCTACAATAATTCGTTCTAAATGTAATCGAGGGCGTCCAACGTGAGATAAAGGGAATATTTGAGTTGGTCAATATTCAAAAATTTTATTTACATTTTGTTAATGTTTTTTTTTTAGTTTTTCATTACGTTCCAATATTTAATATTTTTCAAGAATTATCTTTTTATGTAAACTCAGGACGTTTATTATCTACAGCGACATTCATTTGAGGCATGTATTGTTGGAACGATATATCTTAGAGCAATGGTTCCCGATTGGGGTCCCTAAACCCTAATGAGATCCAAAAATATATTTCTGGGATCCGTGAGATTTAAATAAAATATGAAAACAGTATTTATATCAACTGGAATAAGCTCTATCAGAATAATATTTTTTTTAATTTTCGGACCTTTAATTATTTCACATTTTTTGTTTTATTAAAATATTTCGGAAAAAAAAATATGAATACTAAAATGCTTTTTTGACCGTGAAGTCGTCACTTATTCGGATTGAAATTTTTTGTGGGTGTTAACATGATAAAACTGTATCACCTGTAAATTTGTTGAAATTCTAGGGCTTTTTTCATTAAAAAATGAAGGGTAATTTGTGGTTTTAGCCCTGAAGACATCATTTTTTTAAATTTAAATTTATGACAATGTTTACGATTTTAAAATTCGCATCAGCGTATATATTTTTTTAAATTCTTTAACTCGTTTGATTTTCAAAAAGAGGGACAACATGGGTTTTTGACCCGTAAGATGTGAAATTGGGAGGTTGAAATTTATCTTATTATACGTCCTGGAAAAAACTGTAATTGAAATGTGGTCTTTAAAAAATTCTAAGAGTGGTAATTATTTCAATAAAGTCACACGCACAGACAGACAGACACACATACAAAAATCGCTTAGCCTTTTATATAAGTTAGGATTATTTTTCACTGACCATGCGTAGATTTCTGGGGTTGAAATTTTGTATTTATATCAAATGGAATAGGCTGTATCAGAATAATCTTCTTCTTTTAATTGTAGGCCCGTTAATTATTTCAAATTTTTTGTTTTACGTTAACAATAATTAATTTTGTTAATAAAATAGTTTCGAAATAAAAAAAATGAATACTAAATTGCTTTTTTGACCGTGAAGGAGTGACTTTATCAGATTCAAATATTTTATGTGTGTTAAAATGATATAACTATCAATTATATTTTTTTTAAATTCTAGGTC
This sequence comes from Intoshia linei, assembly GCA_001642005.1. Classification (NCBI taxonomy): domain Eukaryota; kingdom Metazoa; phylum Orthonectida; family Rhopaluridae; genus Intoshia; species Intoshia linei. Next base: position 48,867 of record LWCA01000042.1, on the reverse strand, counting down.
TGTTTTCATTTAAAAAAAGGTAATCTGTGGTTTTGATAGTGAAAATTATCTTTTTTGAGGTTTCAATTTATGATAATGCTTAGGATTTTAAAAACTATTCCAAAATTTATTTTTCATAAAATTTTAAGACGTTTCATTTTTAAAACAAAGGGTAATTTGTAGTTTTGACCATGAAGGTATGCGTTTCTGAGGCTGAGATTAACGATAATGTTAATAATTTTAAAACATATCCCAGAATTTATGAAATTTTTGGGTTAATTCTTTTAAACAAAAGGGCAAATTTGGTTTTTGCTCCTAAAGTACTCAAATTCGGAAACTAAAAAATAGATATAAACATCTCCTGTGAAAAATTATATTAGAACTTGTATGTAAATAGGTTAAAATTAACATTATCGTACATCTCAAACACAAAAACTTATATCTTCATGGTTAACACCCTAATTAACTTTTTTTTTAAATAAAAAAGTCACAAAATATTATATAAAATAAATTCTGGGTAGTTTTTAAAATCATGATCATTATCATAAATCGGAACCTCAAAAACTTGACGTTTCACGATCAAAACTCAAATTACCCTTTTTATATTACATTTTTTTAAAATGAAGTCTTTGAATTTTAAAAAATTTCACATTTTGACGCGTTCCAGTCAAAAAATCACTATAGTATTGATCTTTTTTTTATTTGATAATTATTTTAATTACATTTATTAAAAAAATTATATCTCAAAACCAAATGGATATAATGTCATGATACCTAAACTAAGAACCCACATCGTAACTATTAACAATACATAATAAAAAAATAAAAATTATTATTATTATTACTTTTGATGATAAATACACCAGCAAGGCAATCTAGCAACTTTATCGTCTTTTTTCATTGATTCAAAACAAACTACACAATCTTCATTAGCATTTTCACTAAGATTTTCAACTAATATTAAATATTAAATATGTGTAATTAAAAAATTAAAAATTAAAAAAATACCGTTATATTTACTAGCATTCAATTTCAGACACATTTCAACATGTATATTAATTTTTTTATAATTTACTTTTTTAAAACATATGGGACATTCTAAAAAATTATTAAAAATTAATTTATAATTTTATAATATATACCATGTTTTTTATTTGAAATTAATTTTATAGGAGTTTTTTCATGATCGGATGATGACTGATTTAATTTATTTTTTATCTTGCAATCTTCAAATATTTTTACAGAACTGACTGAATCGGATTTAACGCTTTGATTGCAACTTTTTTTATCATTATCTGTACCATTAGATTTGAAATCTTCACTTTTAGAAGAACTTGAACCCATTATTTCTGGTTCAATTTTTAATCAAATTACTGGCGTATAAATTTTAAACAAGTAAACATTTTCATTTTTAAATTTAGCTAAAATCTATTGTCATGTTTGCAAATAAAATTTATAATCAATAAATATTAGATTTACATAATTTATTTTGACTATCCTTTAGTTTTTACGAATTGATAATTAATTATTTAATTTTACTCAATATTTTCAAGTTGAGTTTTTCACTTTTTGTAATGAATCATTACTAATGATTAATTGAATGTAATACACAAAATGAATGGACAAAGCGATTAATCAATTATGTATAATTCATTTATTAATACGTGGTATACATGTATGTTAGTATAAAATTTATTAATTTCATTATACATGTATATAATTATTATTTAAACAATTTATATAAATACATTTGTATTTAATATTTTTTTATTTATTTATTTTTTGATTCTACAGAGTAGAGTAATTTTTGGAAAATTATAGTGACTTTATCTAAATTTTTAAATTATAAAATAAAATAATTATATGAAACGTTTTTTCAGATTTTATCTGAATTACCTGTTAAATTTTTTTAATTTTACATTTCTTGCATTGCAGATTCATGCCATGTGTCTTATATACAAAATTACTTAATAAAAACAAAAAAAATTTTTTTGTTGGACCACGTGGCATAATTCGTAAAAAGTTGAGAACCATTGATAATATACAATGATAAACATATAATACCGATATAATTGTTCAGTGTTGATTCTTTTTTTATTTTTGTGGATATAAAATAAATTGGCAGTCCAGAGATAATAATACACAAGGCAACAAATGTTACATAAGGCACTGTGATCAATGGTACGATTATCAAGAATAAGGATACAATTACGAATATGGTTGGGATCGATATATGCACCTAAGATTATTTATATATTAATTATGTTTATTTTTATCAAGTAACCTTTAATTTAATTTTTTTACGCAATTTGAATAAGCCTAAAACAGCTGTACCGTAGAAAAGAGACATTGGGAATAATGCATAGTTTATCAGTGTATAAACATCTCCAATAAATATCATAATTAATGTGGTTATCACCTAAATATTGCATATTATACTTTTATATTAGAAATGGAATAATGCAGTGGTTCTAATCTCTGACTGACCGTAATCTTATATGGGCCAAGAGATTGGGGTGGTTAAAATTTTTATTTTTATAATTAATATAAAATTTTGGAATAGAGAAGTTGGAGGATTTCAAATAGTGTTTTGCATAGAAAAAATTTAAAAATAATTTTTCCTTTTAACCCCGTTTCACTGTCTGTGTATTCTATACTACACTCCGTCCACAAATTTTAAAGACAACATGATATTATGACGTAACTTCCTTATTAATAAATAAATATTTTCGAAAATTGACATGCAGTATAAGCACGTCACAACATTACAACCGTCAAAAATTATTTTTGAAAAAACCAAAATAAAAAAAGTTATTAATAAAATAGTTAAAATCACAATAAATAACGTGTCCACAATTATAACAACACTAAGTTTTATTATTATTATTACTACATAAATTACATAATGATTGTTTTCAATAACAATAACTATAGTCAATTCGCTACCCTCCTACCTTCAATATTTCGATTTCACGATTTAAATTGAGTTTGCCAGTTTAATAAACGTTGTATCAGCGATGGTCCGCCATATTCTAATTAGCGCTATTCGTAGTTCACCTAGATGACTATATTGTTTATTTCCCGCATAGAGTTGTTTAACCATGATACCCCATACATTTTAAATGGGTTTGATATCTGGAGAGAGGAGATCAGGCCACTCCATAATATCAGTAAAATGATTATTTAAAAACGTTATGTTAAGCGAGACGTGTGACAACTGGCATTATCTTGTTGAAACACTAAATTTTTCTTCAATTCGTCGCTAGTAGGAAGAATAGGGATGAGGTTTTTCTCTAAAATACTTTGGTATTTGATTGAATTTATATTACGGTCAACTTTGACAATACACTTAATACCTCCACTGGAGAAAGCACCCCAAATCATAATACCTCCTCCACTGAACCTTCACTTCACTCTTTCAGGAATTTTTTCACGCAAATCATGCCAATAATAATTGTAATCAACTGTAATCAATCCATCCAAATTAAATATTTTTTCGTCTGTCAAAATGATATTTTGTGTATATTTTTTAATTTTAGTTTTTTCAAAAATATTTTTTTACGATGACAACATATTGACATGCTAATATGACATGTCAATTTACAAAAAATATATTGACAAATAAGGAAACTATGTCACAATATCATGTTGTCTTTAAAATTAGTAAACGGAGTGTATACACAGCAATTTCACTTCACACGTCTGTGTATTCTATGATATACTGATAATTTTGAAAAACTTTATTCTTTTATTTTCATACATTTTCACATAAGTAATTTAAAAATAATAAAAGTTTAAATTAAAAACAATTCCAGACGTGGTGATAGTATATACTATTTTACGTAGAATTGCATTAGACAGTGATAGGTTAAAAATAATGATCCTCATTTTTATAAATTACAATTATAAAAAATTAGAAATTAGAAATTATAATATTAATATTACTACAAATATCAAAGAACAGATTGGAGTTCGATTAGAAACATTAATTGTAGCTAAAAAGGAAGGCATATGACCATTCCTTGCTGCCACGAAGTATAATCTTGATGAGGCTAATATACATCCATTTAAGGATCCAAATGTGGACAAAGCTACGCATAATGTCATTATCCAAGCTAGCTTTGGATTGAATTTATTGATAAACGTCTAAAAAAATTATCCTTACGTATATAATATGCTACGCAATATTTGTTTGTGTGTTTGTGTGGTTCCACTTTATTGAAATAACTACCAGTCTTAGAATTTTATAAAGTCCACATTTTTCAATTACAGTTTTTTCTGGGACATATAATAAGATAAATTTCAACCTCCCAAACTCATATCTTATGGGTCAAAAACCCCAATTGTCCTTTTTTTGAAAATCAAATGAGTTCGAGAATTTAAAAAAATATGTACTCTGATACGGATTTTAAAATCATAAACATTGTCATAAATTTAAAATTAAAACAATTATATCTTCAGGGCCAAAACCCCAAATTACCCTTCTTTTTTTAATGAAAACGGCCCTAGATTTTAAAAAATTTTACACGTGGTACAGTTGTATCCTGTTAACACACACAAAAAATTTCAATCCGAATAAGTGACGACTTCACGGTTAAAAAAGCATTTTAGTATTCATATATTTTTATTATTAGTAAACAGCAATTATTTTTTAGCGAATAAGCTTTTTCAAAAATTAAAAAAAAATTATTTTATTTTAGAACAATTTTAAACATCATGTATACCTGCAATGATGCCATAATATTATTGTATCCTAGTATCGACTGGTGTCCGGCGAATTAATCCAAAATAATAGATTAAGATTTATATTGAAATTAAATTAAGACTTAAACTGAATTTTTCGAGATAACTATTACTGTAGGTAAATAATATTTTACGATTACATCTTTTTTTAATAATAAATAAAAAATCTAATACAATGCTAAAGAGTAACAATCCAAAAGAAAATAGAAAAATGCATACGTTAGAAGAAAAGATACTCTTTAAAACAGATTAAAATAGATGGGATTGAAGACAAACGCATGTTTGTTAATTTTGCAACCGCTGAAATCGACAAACTAGTATATGAGCGGTTTTTTCGAAAGAGATCGAAAAATTTTATTATTTCAGGAAATATGATTCAAACAATGGCTATTAAAATCGGGAAACGGCTAAAAAAACCCAATTTCAGAGCTTCAAATGGTTTTTTCTGTTTTCAAAAACGTTATAATATTCTTTCTCGTGTTATTACTGGTGAGGCAGGTCTTGTTAATACAAATGAATTTGAAGTTTTTTCAGATTTTTTTAGAAGTAAAGAGAAATATAGTCCTATGGACATTTATAATTGCGACGCGACAGGCCTGTTTTTCAAAAATTCTAATTATAGAACATGTTTTATCAAATAGTGATAAATCTTGTGGAAAATGATGGAAAAGTCACAGATGAATTCCCTGCGTATGATGAAACCGATTATAGTGACGATGAATTCATCGATTCTTTGATACCGCCCATAGAAGAAGACACTAATCATAAAGACAACATTGATTATTCTACCTGTAGTGAAATCGACATAGAAGATGACATTATATCTAGAATGGAGGCTTTAGAATGTATTGATAAACTAGGAAAATTATTTATTTCTGATAACTTGAATGGCTTAATTGCATTACAAGCGGTGAAAGAAACTATATTAAAAAAAAGATACAAAACAATATGTGATTTTTATAAAAAAATAAATTAATTAAAAATAAATTTGTTTGTTGGTAAACTTTTTTTTCACGAACAAGAAATTTTCATTTAAGTTGCTGTTCGTTAAATTGAGGTCTGACTGTATATATAATTTAGTAAATTTAGTAAATCTAATTTTAACCTATCTTGCTTTTAATATTTTAGTAAAAACAGGACCATTAATTATTTAAAATTTTTTGTTAATACACATCCACTGCCTGTTGATAAAATAATTTCGAAATCAAAAAAAATGAATATTAAAGTACTTTTTGTGACTGTTATGGCGTCACGTTTTCAGTTTAAAATTTTTGTGTGTATTCACTGGATATAACTGTATCAGCTGTATTTTTTTTTAAATTCTATGACGGTTTTTATTTTTAAAAAAAAGGTAATCTGTGGTTTTGATCGTGAAAATTGACTTTTTTGAGGTTGCCATTTATTATAATGCTTATGATTTTAAAAACTATACCAAAGTTTATGTTTGATGAAATTTTAATTCATATTTAATTTTTTAAACAAAGGGTAATTTGCGGTTTTCACCATGACATTATGTGTTTCTGAGGCTGATATTTACGACAATGTTAATGATTTTAAAACGCGTCATAGAATGTATTTTTCTAAACAAAAGGGAAAATTGCGTTTTTTACCCTGAAGAACTCAAATCCTGAAACGGAAAAATAGATAAAAACACGTATTAGGAAAATTGTAATTCGAAACTGTATTCGAAATTGGGTTTTTTCAATTCTACTGAATTTAATAATTATTAAAATGCAGACTGCCAAATTTCTATATTTGATTTTTTTGTCTTCATCATATATCACTATACCTCAGAAAAACATAAAACATGTGTAAAACTGTTATTTCACCTCGTATTATTGTTATACACCTGTTATTTCCATGTAAAGTGTATATTTTATAGCATGAAATTATTAGAAATAGAGTTATACAGTTGTACCTTTAAATTAAAGATTGAGTTAATATAAAACTTAATTTCATTAATTTTTGAATAATATAATTACCACTCCAACAGCATTAGAATTTATAATTTCAAGTGGAGATAATACAATAAAATATGAAATATTAACTAAAACGTATAAAATTGTGACGGCCAACATTGATATTATTATGGCACGAGGTAAATTTCTAAATATATTAATTATAATTACATTTAATATTCTACATTTATTACTATTAATATACTAATTTTATTATAATTATATACGTGGCCTTTGCATGAGTTTTAGTGAATGGAAGGATTTTGAATGTAAAAATTGTATTTTATCAAACCTAATTTAAATGACGACTTTTATTAGTCGCTTAGAAAAATAATTGAAATATGAATAATTTTGAGATCATTTATGAGTCATTTTATTGTGATTTTGTTAAATTGTTAAATAAAATATACAGTGAATCATACACTCAGGATTTCTCAAATATAGGATGAAGTGCTGTACATGTGAACCATACAAATGACCACAACAAATCTAATAATGTTTTAAAATTACTTTTTAGGTTCCTTTAATTCTTCTGTAACATAATTCAGATATGTCCTAAATTATTAAACATAAACGAATAACGGTTAAATAGTGATTACATGTATATTAAAAAAATATTTATATTTACAAATAAAACGTACCATCCACCAAACGAAAAAAGTCCAGAATATAAAGCCAACGAAATTGATCCAAAATCATATCTACTATTTTCGAAGCCTCTTTGAATATTGTTAACATTACCCAAACTTAAACTATAAATTCCTAGACAAATAATTGCAATAAGTGCAAATATTTTTGCAAAAAGAAAAATTTTTTGTAAACTTGTTGAAATTTTTACACTGTAACTGTTTATTGCTCCAATGAAACCTAAAAATACTTTTATTTGGGTTTAAGGATTTTATCAATGTTAATTTTTTAGTTTTATTTAATAAGTAATAAGAAATAGTAAACAATAAGACACTAATTTATACAAAATAGAAAATAAACTCAACTAATAAATTGACTAAAATAATAATTTTCACCAATATTTTTCAATATGTTGAAGATGGATTAATATTCTTGAAAAATATTTGAAAACTTAATTTTATAATCAATTATAATCATAATCATCCCCCCCCATAAATTTATTATTATTAACAAATATTTTTTTTTTTTTTATCCTTTTTTTTGGGTACCAGAATTCAATCATTTTGAAAAACACTGAAATAAACTTGAATAAATAGTAAAATTAAATTTTAAGATTACAAACAACAAGTATCGAAAAAATTGTCACAAGATGACTTGGAGGAGTACAATCATGATAAATTGTTTCAACAATGTATTTAGAAAATGTTAATGCTATAATTGCTTGGGTAGATGGCATAATTATAAGCATAGAAGTCCATAATACTAAAAATGATAGACAATTTCCAAAAATGTGTAAAATGTAGGCGTATTCTGCTCCACTTTTATTTATTTGTGTGCCCAATTCTGCATAACTTAGAGCTCCAAACATCTAATGTAATATTTAATTTTTATAAATAAATTATTATTATTTACAATGTAAAATTTAAATTTACTGTACTTATTCCACACATTGCCCAAACCATTAATGATAATGCCACCTAAATATATATATATTAATAATTCACGCACAGTCAATATTAGATATAAATGTACAAAATCTATTACATTAAAATTACCGATTGAACATTCATAACAATTCCCTTTGGTGAAATGAAAATACCTGATCCTATAATTACGCCCATTATTATGGCTATTCCATCCAATAAACCCATAATTCTTTTTAATTCTTTTGTCTCGTTGCTCATTTTTATTTTATAAAATTAATATTCTAAATTTACAATATATTTTATTAATTTTATATGAAACTTTTAATTGCATGGCAATTTAAAATAAAATTAATTTATTATATAATATTAATATATTGTAAGGTTGAGAGATTTGAATTATGGACAATTATTTAAATTAATCTCTCAACCATGAATTGTCCATTATATCTAGGACAAAATATTTTAATAAATGATAACATTTATTTTATCGAGTTGGTTATATGACAATTGGATATTATTTATTGTAGACTTAAAAAATATAAAATTATAAATATGGAACATGTCACATGTATTGCTTTTAGCATTATACATTACCAAAATAATGCCCCTCGTCTTATAAATACGATGTATAGTTTTTAATGCTATAAATTATTATTTATGGATAATTTAAAAAAATTTTGAAGGGTATTAATGATACATTTATTTATGTATTATGATAATTACATTTTTTCACTTAATTGTATAATTTGTTATTGATTATGGTTTTATTTATTGAAACATTTTTTATTAACATTTACAAAATTAAAATTTTTTCTATCGTCCCAAATAGCTATAGTGCCTAAAGTGGGCGCTACCGCCCACGTTAGGAATTACTAGATTCTATAAATATTTAGATATATAATTATATATATATTTGTCATGTAACTTACAAAATATTAATAATTGCCTATAATTAGTGTAGATTTAAATCCGTTTTAAGGTTATTAGAAGGTTAATCGATAATTTATCGTTACTAGTTTTATTTTTATGTGCTTTTATTGTATTTGTATATTACAGGTTTTAAATATAAATAAATAATAAATAGTAAATTTTTATGTTATTTTATCTTATTATTATAATTAAAACATAGTGTATTAGGTAAATCACCCACAGTGTGCTTGGCAAGAAACGATGCTATACTGTTTCAATCAACGTTTTTCAAATTTTTACAATATGAACTTTTTTCATTGCTACGCAATTTTTAATTCTTAAATTCTCATTTTCAAATCATTTTGTTTAAAATTTAAATTAAAACTACAATAACAAATTATTAAAAGTAATACAACTTTGTTATTATCATTTTTATATTTATTACAATGCTTTGCAATATTGGAAAATTCACCTGAAATATGTTTATAAAGTGCTGATTCCGTTAATTATAGATAAATAATTGGTATTTTTAAGTATTAAGTATTAAATTGGTCTGAATATATATCATCACATTGAAAATGACAAAATAGGTTTTTATAATTTTATTTTGCTGGAATTTATGCTATTTATGACAATTTTTAGGATTGGACTGTTTTTACTTTATTTTTAATATTATACACACATTCTGTCTAATAAATTAAATTAAAATAAATTAAAAAAATGGGATAAAAAATTTTTTAAAATTCTTTACGCAAATGTTAACAAACAAAAAATTAAGATGGAATAATTGACTTTAAAGTAAAAAGTAATGTAAATAAACGGTTCTATCCGAAACAAGTTTGGGAAGTATTTGAATAAATTATTGAAATTCAAATTGTAGATGCAAATTTTTCTTATTTATATTCTTATAGTTATGGTTAAAAGTTTTTTTAGAACTTTGAACACATTCGTAACGAAAATTTCCTTCATATTCCAATTTCACATATTAATCGATATACTATATTCACTCTTTTACTTGGTGATATATTGATATTTAATACTGTACTATACTGATACATTGTACTATGGTCTAGATCGTAGAGAGGCAACAGTAGAACCAGGTTAGGTGAAGATTTTATTCATTTATATGTACATGTACGTGTAGATATGGCGCAGAAAAAATATTGTTTTTCCATCCGTTTTTTAAATTTTTTCTCCGCCATATGAAAAATTTTTCCAACATCATATTCCAACATCACTTATTAATCTATAATGACAGGCTGTGATGATAGAATCTTCATATAGACCTATCCCCATATACGCCTTTGTCAATGATGGAACCAAGTGAATTGAATACACCTTTAACCTTTAAAATAATGAATTGATAGTTTAAATTTACCTTATACTGCACGTATGTCTAAAATGTTCAAAGTTTCATTTCTATGTGATTAAAAGAAATACTATTATTAACAACTAAATTATCAATTTCAAAATAAAATAAAACCTGATAAAAATAAGAAATTAAACAAAAAGATACGAAATATTCATTACTAAACAAACAGACATCCAAAGTTGACATTAACATATTTTGCATACAATTTATGTTTACACTACAGTGTTTATTATCATTACATTTATTTAGAGACGTTTTAAGGCATGGGCAATATGGGCTGTAGCCCAGGGCTACTCATTAAAAAATGCCCCCAAATTAATAAAAGTATTTTACATTTATATCTTAAAAAGAGACCCCAATTATTAAAATATACTTTACATTTATATCTTAAGAAACAGTTTATAAGTTTTGAAGTGTGGGGAATTCAAATAGCTAGAAAGAAAATAGTTTAAAGAATCAAAGTTCTGGTAAATATTCAATTTAAAATATATTCTACAATGTTCATCATATAATATTGACATAAAAACTGTTTCAAATGGTAATATTAAACATTAAAACCTTTCTATAAAGTAAATATTCAAAAAAGAAAATAGATAGCTTGTAAAGTAGTAATAAAAGTTACTATAAACCTACATATCTTTTAATGATTTTATTAATACTCAATGAAATAAGACTCTAAGTCTCCAACCAACAGTATGACCTATCTTCTAAAAAGGGAACCTAATTTTTTTTATCGCTTCGCTCAAAACTTTAAAGGGCCTCCGACGCTTTGCTTAGCCTAGATCCACGAAGTGCCTTAAGAGGCTCTCATTCATTTTCAAAATGGATTTATATTCCCTTTGCTTTGTATAAAATTATTTGACGGACACTATCTGTACTTGCAACCGGTAAAGCTTTTAGGTCATTTGGACCACTTTTTGAAGAGAAAAAATCTTGCGGCGAGTCAGTTCAATAATAGTTATTTAAAAATTATTTCTTTTATTTGTAATCGAAATTTCTTTTTTTTCATAATATAAAATACTAGTTTGACTATTTTAATTTTAATCATATAAATCAGGGATTTTTAACCATCAACCCAGTATATAAAAATTTAATTTTTGAAAGATTATCTCCATCTCCTAAACATTTATTAAGGTCTCTATTAATGATAACTAAAATTAATCAAAATATTTTTAATCTAATTTTGGGCATTATCAAAATTTATGACATATTAAAGGTTCTATTTCACAAAATTTTTGCTTGTTTAGGTTGACACTTACTTTTTTTAATAATAATATTCTTATTTAACTTGGCAGAAACGACTTTGCGCATCGAGCTTTATTCCTTAGAAAAACATCTTTTTTTTCTTTTTTTTTTTTGTGTTTAATATTTTTTTTGAATTTTATCAAAATGTGTTTAATAAATTTAAATAATAATAAACACTGTTTATACATATAGTTCGATATTCTAACATTCTTAATTAACTTTTTCAGATTAGACAGAATGTGAGTATAATCTTAAAAATAAAGTAAAAACAGTACAATCCTAAAAATTGTCATAAATAGCTTAAATTTTAGAAAAAATAAAATTGTAAATACAAATTTTGTCCTTTTAAATGTGGTGATACGTATTTAGTATCTTATTTAGATGAGTAAAAATTATCAATTGTGTATCAATAATTAACGGAATCAGCACTTTAGGAATTTACTAAAAATACTGATAATAGAAAAAATGTATTTTTCTTATACTACTAATGTATGTTGTAATACTATGTTTTTTATATTGTGAGCAGAATAACAAGACATCAAATAAAGTATAGAATAACAGAATATAAATTTGCACATGTAGTATTTTCATTAATAATTTATCAATTTTTAATAGGTATACCAATGATCCCGATGATGTAAAAGATAATAATACCATATTAAACTGGATTAATTGTTAATGTATTTTTCAGTTGAACAAAATGAACAATGGTAAAAAAATTTGAATCGATGTGTATTATTCAGGTAAATATTGCAAAATGAATAATTTCACTTTGTGGTAACTGAAGTGCAAATAACATTAACATTACATTTTATTTTATGTGGACCAAAATTAAATTTATAAATTTATTTCTTTTAATTAATTTCTGGTTTAATCATTTTGTTTAATCTCTAAAAAATAAAATTATTCTTATACAGTCTGTAGTTCATATTTACGGATTACTTAATTTTCTGAATTATAAATATTACGTTTATTTTTAGTGGTTTTTGTGATAAAACCACAAAATAAAATCAAAAAAAATATGTTCAAAAATACATAAGTAATATAGTATATGAATCTAATGGTTAATTGTAATCAATGCCTAAACTAGGAGTGTAATTAAAATTTTAATGGAATATTGTCCATGATCCCTTTGCTAATTTTTTAATTTTAATTTCAAACATGTATACTTAAATATAAAATAAATATCGTATTAGCTAAAAAAATACTCACTGTACTTGAGGAAATTATTTTTTTAAAATGACTTTAAAAATTGGAATGTACGAAATACATTGAAGGTGTAACCTAAATAATTCAAAAGCAAAAATATGAAACCCCATAAATTTTCATTATTAAATTAAAAATTCTTGCATAAAAAATTCCGTTAACTAAGTAGGAATTAGACTACCTTATAACTCATGAGATTAAAAGTTATAAGTAATTAACATTATTATATAATTTAAAAATATTTATAAAAAATTACATTTTTAATGGATCCTGTTTCAACAAAGAAAAATCGATAAATTATGTACAATGGAATGGGAACCAATGAACTAAACGTAATTCCCCATCCTATATAATAAACCCAATATGGATAAACATAATCTTGCCCTATTAATGTATCTGTATCTAGCATGGATAAAATAAATAATGTCTAAAATATAATAATTTAGTAAGATTTTTTAATATAACCTATTCAAAAATCAAACAGTGTTTCGCAACTTTTTTGAATAATCTCTTATTTAAGCTTAGGGACCCAAAATAATACCCAACAATAGACCCAAATAGTTACGGACCAAAAACAGACCCTTTTAAAATGTTTCCAAACGGTACCTAATGCCACATAGCCACTAGTCACTTTTCTACCGGTTTGGAATAGACATTTCAAATGTGAAAATAAAACAAAATGTTATTGTTTTGAAAAATATAATTTTTACTAATTTTACAAAAATTTGGTCTCACCGAAGGGTCTCGGTACGCTAGGTTTGGCTGTTATACTGTAATGGTGAATATTCATATTATATAAGTAAAACGCACTAGTAAAAACATTGGTGATATAACAACCCAACATATTTTCCAAAATAATGCTGGTTTATGGCCATTCATGTTTTCCAAATCTTTTGAAAATCTTTTAACGCCTATATAATAAATATTATCATTAAATCATTACCTATATAAGGTAACTTGGTTGACGGTTATGTACTTTGTACAAATAGAACCTAACTCTGCCGAGGGAGGAATTTTTTAATTCTACCAATGAAATAAATTATTACTCATGTAAAATAATTTAGTTAATTGTATGTCTGTGGGCCTATGTGTTTATTTGTTTATCTGTCTGTCTGTTCTAGTTTATTTAACCCTTTGAGGAATATTCGTTATTTTAAATAGAGATTTTTTGTAAAATTTGTAAAATTTAAAACAAGCCATGTGGAATTGCATTGTATTTATTACACCAGATGTCATTTTTACACTAATGTATGTTTTATAGGTACTTTAATGTGTTAAGGCTAAATTAGAGAAGAAATTAGAAGCCAATTAATTAACCATTAAATTAACTATCGCACAGGATTTTGCGATTTTATAATTTATTGATATTATCCATCGCACGTACTCGTGCCCTGTATCCTCAAAGAGTTAAGAAAGTAAGAGGAGTTGAATTTGAAACAATTCATATGTCTATTAACGTTATTCGATGGTGATGTTTAATCACATATTTCATTTTCAGAAATTGAGTCCTTCAAGGTCAAAAATCCCAATTATTTTTTTTTTTTTAAATTCAAATTAATTCAGTCCAGAGACGCCAGGTTAAGAACCCACGATTTATTATTACACTAAAATACTTACCATATATCCAATTAACTGTAATACATTCCAACATACATATAAATAGTATAGATTTTGAAGCACCATATGAATCCAACAATTTAATAATGTAATTTCCACCCTAATTGTAACAATTCTGAAAATTCATAAAAATAAAATACATAAGTAGTTGTGACCAATGATCCCAAGAAACAATAAACTATAAGACTCAACACAAACAATTCCCGCCGTTTTCCAATAGTTTTAGGCCATTCATCACAAATTCCGGTTATTAATGCTTCCAGACCACCAAACTATATTCAATATATAAAAAAATTAAAATAAAACAACTGTACTATCTAGCCCAAGTGTATAAAGCATTAGAAAAAATATTGCCGAGAAAAATGAACTTCCCGTTAACGTTGTTAGTGCGGCAGGGTAAACTATAAATATTAATCCAGCTTCTAAATTTAAAATTTATAAAAAAATAATTAAATAATCAATAATAAATTAAACCCTCGTCAATAGTATCTTCTATTTTTGTATTTTGAATGTGAGCCATGTATCCTATGACAGAAAAGACAACAAATCCCGATAAAAAGCTCGTAAAACAATTAATAAAGGAAGTTAATAATGCATCTCTAGATGTTTGAATTAAAATATTTATTACAGTATTCTCCATCTACACATATATGTTCTAATGATATAATTTCTGACTTAGTAGAGAATTTGAATCATATAAACCCCTATAATGACTAATTCCTCGTTAACATGATTTTATATAACTACATTTTAATTAAAATAAAAATGAATTTAATGGTTTATTTTTAAACATGTTTCTGTAAATTCTTCAAGTACAGTCAGTATTGTTAAATTGATTTTTAATTAAAATTATGGCAAATTGGAAGATTTATTTTTTAATATGTTATGCTTTTCAATTGATTACTTGTAGATTATTAATGTAATTATCAAGAAAAACTGAAATTCATTTTTATTTTTATAACATTTAAATTTTGCGTTATATTCTTTATTTTAGTCAGTATATTTTATAAAATAGTCAATTAATTAATCATAAATCAAGAATATTTTAATTAACAAGGAATTCTGTTAAAATCGAATTCCGTTACCCTGAAATTTGGTTGATAATACCATTAATTTTTATTAGAATTTTTTTCATATCTTGGTCCCCCCTGTTAATAAAATATATTTTTTACAAAAAATAATGTAATGTAGCGGATTGACCACTACAAAGCTGGAGAATGTTAGAGAGGATACTGCATTTGTTTATTAAATTTTATGTATAATTTATTGCCATTACTTGTAACAATTATTTTTCGGTGGGTTGTAACTGGCAAATGCTAATAATACACCAAATCCTGGTCCCAAACTGAAAAATATTTGAGAACCTGCATCTATCCATATCTAAATATCGAATAAAAGCAGCATATAAAATTATAAACGTTGTGATAGGTTTTTTTACGTCATACACACTTTTATATTATAACAGGGGTCGGCAATCAGTGACCCACATATTAATTTTGGTGGACCTTTGAGTAAATATTTGATTTATTTATTTTTAAAATTTTCAAGTTTTAAAAACCGTTGTAAACATTTTCTACTTTTCATTTTTAACATTTTATAAATTTTCAGATCGCCCTGGATTTTATTTTGTTGAGTATGAATGGTTTCAATTTAGTTAAAATTGAAATGTATCAGGTGTAAATATTTAAAAACGGGGACGTATAATTTTTTGGTATAAAAAAAATGACCCACGATTCATGGGATGCAAAAGTTGGTGACCCCTGCACTATAAGGATGGTGGTTTCAATTTTAACTTATTCATTTTTAAAATAAAAAATACAATTGAAAAAATCACTTAAATGTTACTTAAACGTACGCAACATGTGAAAAACTTTATATTTACTTTACTTTATTTATCTATAATATTTTTTCCGATAATAATAATGATAATAAAACCGAATTTTTCCATTAAAGGTTGGTAAAAGTGGATTTTTAGTAAAAATGGTTAGATTTAAGTAAAAATAAAGTAAAGTATGTCGTGGAATCAATTTTTTTTGTAGTTGTTATAATGAATGTATTGTTTTGTAAAAAAACGTAATATATTAGAAGTTGCGCGGGTACTGATTCTAAATTATTTAAATTCATACATAATTTATGGAGAACACGTGCCGTCCTGGGGTCCTACCGCGAAAAGCCGTTAGTAGTTTCCGCAATTATATATAAATAAACATATGTATAAAATACTTTAGTTTCTAGTAATTTTTCCCATTGCGGAATTAAATAATAAAGAATTCCAGCTGAAGCACCAGGTAATGTTACTCCACGTATTAGTAATATTATAAGAATAAAATAAGGTAATGTTGCCGTTATCCATACTGCCTAAATAATATATTAATTGATGTTTAAAAAAATCAATCCATCAAACCATCAATCAACCATTCTTAGCGTGGAATATGTGGGCCCTATGGGACCACGCAAAAATTTTGTGATCCAGGAAAATTTACATTTTATAACGTGTTTTTCGCGACGCTAAAATTGTAATACATATAATATTGGAAATTATCCTAAATTATGATTTCCTAAAACTCTTTGTGTTGTCGTTTATTTCAATAACTAAAAATGTCTTAGAAATTTACAGCTTTTTCCAGTTACAATATATGAAAATTTTCAATGTTAACTTAAACATTCATTTAACAAAAGAATTTACTGTTTACCTTGATTTTGGGGAAATTATTTCATTAAAACAAAAAATTTGATATAATTAATCGTCCTAGAATATATAAATAAAAAATCAAACGTTTGGCAACCATTCCTTTAAAAGATTGGTGATAGTGTCTAGTGTTAATTTTATTTAAGAATATATTTTTTTGGTAAAATTATAACATTCCACCCTCGGCAAAGCTAGGTGCTGTTTTTACCAAGTACAAAACAGTCAAGCTAGTATTAATATATTTAGTAACGTACATTAATTTGTATATTTATATAATCTACCTTTCCAGAAGATTTGACTCCTTTCCATAGTGCAAAATAAACACTGGAAAAGCAAAAAAGAAGGCACAATGCCAAAGATAATTTTATAGTACCAATATTACTTAAACCATCCGATTTTTGAATTTCTAATACTTTGTAACTAAAAAATAAAAATTAATTTTTACTTTTTTAAAATTTCGCTACCCGTCTATCCACGTCAAATGTAATAAGCTTACTAGGGTGTTTCACATCATGAAACTATAAAGAAAAGAATGTCTCAAATTGTTTTTAGATGTAGATAATGGAATTAGTTGCAAGTAATATCCTTTAATTTATCATTAATTATTAGCCAAATAAATAAAATTATAATCATTTATATTTGCGCCAAAATAAGACAGCTAATATTCTTCAGTGTACCATAATTATTAGTCAAATGAATAAAATTATTATCATTAATATTTGTGCCAAAATAAGATAGGTAATATTCTGCACTGTACCATGATTATTAGTCAAATGAATAAAATTATTATCATTAATATTTGCGCCACAATTAGACATGTATTATTCCTTAATTTCGGCCGCCTCCATGACGTGAAAAATGTGCCCTAAGATATTTTAATTTGTGTATTAACATCATTAACATGTGAAAAATTAAAAAATTTTTATACGCCCTATCGTTTACGTTTTAACTTAAATTTTTATGATTTAACGTTGTTCATAATTTAAAGAGAACTTGCTGAAAATGTCGATTTTGATGCAGTTCAGCTGCAGTTGATGCAACTCAACAGTTCAATATTGAAAAATTTACTAGAATGAATACAAAAACTATGAATGTAGTACAAAAAAATATATAAATTATTATTATAGATAGGAATATTTACAATTTGTAAAAAACAATATAAAAATTCCAATTTAAATAAATTATACGCGTTTGGCTCCCGTAGTATTTATTTTGCTCCCCTGGCTGAAAATCTTAGATTTGCCACTGTATGGACCCCTAAAATTTCTTAATATAGCAAGATTTACAAGATGTACTAATTTTTTGATAATAATGTTACATCGATGAAAAAGATTTCTAATTCCCAGATACGGAAACCTTTCATTTAATTAACATATTATGCTAATTATTAATTACGTAATTGCAAAATAATTCATCACAAAATTTAATTATTAAACTTACAAATAATATTCCTTGGCTGCACTGTTCAGTGTTCGATTTGACTGCATATTGTCGGCATTTTTAACAATGACGCAATTTTCTGTATTCCAATCGTTATCACAATTACTCCAAGGTATTATTTTTTGAAATGAATTGATAAAGTAATAAATGGACCAAGCTAATATTGTGTTGTAATATATGGCTACATAACTAGCTATCAAGCATATTCCAAACCCGATTCCTATTAAATATGCATATTTTATCGGTCAATAATTAATAGAGATAACTTTAATAAGGTTAATTTTATAAAGTCCACATTTCAATTACAGTTTTTTCCGTGAAATATAATAAGATAAATTCCAACCTCCCAAACTCACATCTTACGGGTAAAAAACCCCAATTGTCCTTTTTTTTCAAAATCAAACGAGTTGGAGAATTTAAAAAATATATACGCTGATACGGATTTTAAAATCATAGACATTATCATAAATTTAAATTTAAAAAAAATATATCTTCAAAGCCAAAATCACGAATTACCTTTTTTTTATGTAACAGCCCTAAAATTTCAAAAAAATTACAGGTGATACAGTTGTATCCTGTTAATACACACAAAAAATTTCAATCCGAATAAGTGATGACTTCACGGTCAAAAAAGGATTTTAGTATTGATAATTTTTTATTCGAAATGTTTTATTAAAACAAAAAATATGAAATAATTAAAGGTCCGAAAATTAAAAAAAAAAAAAATTCTGATAGAGCTTATTCCAGTTGATATACATACAAAATTTCAATCCCTGAAATCTACGCATTCTCGGTGAAAAATAATTTTTAACATATTATCAACCAATATTTTTCAAATATTTTGATTAAAATAAAAATTGAAAAGGTAAATATTGATCCTACAATTTCAAAAAAGATGTGCATTGAACGTCTACACATTTCCAATAAAGAAATTTGGGTGAAAATCTATATAATTTATTCCTTCGAAATTTTTTTTATGGATACGCAATTTTTCAATCTCAAATGTTAAAAAAAATTAAGATGGAATAATTCACTTTAAAGTAAAAAGTAATGTGATATGATTTATTTTTTTGGTATAATAAAAATGTGCCCTCTGCAGAGCTAGGTCCTGTTTGTATGTAATACATAACGGTCAACGAGTGTATATATAAAATAATATTATAATTATATACAATATTTAGCTGCAATCTTCAATATATGAGCCTTAAAATTAACCAATTAAGTTATTCACTCAAAAAATATATTTCTTATAATTTTTATACAAATCTTAGTTATTCGCCATCAATTTTGCAAAATAAATCCATAAAATGTTATCATGCTTTGATCCCCCCTTGGTTAATAAAGTAAAATTTTTCATAAAAAAAATAGATTTGCGAACAATGTGGTGAAATTCATTCATTTATATAGAGAACATGTAAATATATGGCGAAATAGAGAATTCACGAACAACAAAACTAATTTTAGATAAAAATTTAAACAAAATTTTGTTTTCAGCATTTTCATTAAACTACTGTATAGTAAAATGTATTATAATACTATATTATGATATATACTAAATCGGTTAGCAGTTTCTTAGAAACTAGATTCTATTATTATTAAAATTTTATTAAACAAAAATTTTGAATTGTCGATTTTGGTAAATGGTGGTTAAAGTAAATTTATATAAAAATCTGAAAAACTTAAAGAATTCGTTACTAATAAATTGTATTAAAAATGGAAATCCTGACTTATATAAATCTCATAAAATGTATATTTATATACCTAATAATGGTAACACTTAATATTAGTATATTTCAAAGCACAACATAATAAAAAATAGTACCTTTTATTTATTATTATTTTATAATTATAATTAGTTTATAAACAATCAATTTAAAAGATCATATACCCCAAAATGATAATTATGCAGAGCACATAATTGGAACTAAATTTTAACTGCATAAACTTGACATAAAAATTAGAATTTTGTGAAAAGTTTTATACTTAATTTTGTCTCTTAAATCTCTACACTTGAATAATAATACATTTTTAAAAAATTCATGAAGTCAGACATCCCTACAGAATTTGTCACTATTCTTTTATTTTCTTAAATTGATAAATCTCTAAATTTTAAAACTAATTTGAATACCTTTCATCATGGGACAAATTTTTTTCCATACAGATATACAACCGGTACGTTGCACTTGTCCTAATGCAAGCTCCATATAAAATAGAGGCAGTCCTCCAAAAATAAGCATTATTACATAAGCCACCAAAAAAGCTCCTAAATGTTGATTTAGCACGTTTATACAATTGATTCATTTTTGATGCATAATATATACATTACATATTAAATATATAATGAATCATTATCTACTGCTATTATTATAATATCTAAAAACTGGGTCTGTCGAATGGACAGTGTCCATTTTTCAATGGATAATCTCAACAGATAATTTTTTTTTGAGATTTTTAAAGGATTGAATAATACGTTTAAAATTGTTAAAAGAATGGGATATAAAGTTACCATACCTACTGGAGAAGTAAAAAAAATTTTAAAAAGTAATTTTAAAAACTCTAAAAACGTTACACATAAAAATACCTCAAGGTATATTATATATTTTTTAACTCTTATTGTATTATTAAATTTTGAATGTAAATAGTAAAACAAAACTACAATTAATACAGAGTAATTTTATATTATAGGTTAACCGATTATATCACGATAATTATGATAAAATTATATAATAATTATAGATTTAATAATAAATCCATCGAAATATTAAAAAATCCATTATCCAATATGAATTATAAATCAAATAAGCATTAACATTGACATATAAACATTAATCTTAAACGATTCATGAGAAATTGACTAAAATTTAAAAAAAATGTAAATAAATGTAATACAAGATTTAAATATCAAATGCAATGTATATTGAATGGTATTTTCTAAACTTACCCTATGAACAAATGTTTATAAATTTAGTTAAACTAAAAACTGAATAAAGAAAAACAAAAGAATAAATTTAATAAAAAACTTTGAATGCCAGCTGTCGAAATTAAAAAATTAATTAAATATAAAAGTATCAAAAGCAGATACATTAAATTAAAATTGAAATGTTAAAATATGTTACCTCCTCCATTTCTGTAACAAATGTATGGAAATCTCCAAATATTTCCAAGGTCCACTGAAAATCCTATGACAGACAACAAAAAGTCAATTTTTTTGCTCCACGTGACCCTAGTTACAGTTTCGTGTACTGGTTCAGGATTCAAGCAAGTATTTTCCAACATTTTAAGCTGCGAAGGATTGGGATCTTTGTCGTCGTTCACATTTAAATTAGTTTCAGTTGGTACTTGATCTTTTTTTAAAAATCCCAAATGCCGAGATATCTTTTTGAAATTTTCCATTTAGTTGGACTCAAATTTAACGTTCATTATTCGTTTAAATAAATTTAAAAAGAATAATACAAATTAACTCAACACTGCTAATTACGATGTATTTCTAAATAATATAAATAAGACAGATGATTTGATATACGGACAAGTCGCTACTAAAGGTAAACACATTATGAAGTTCATGTATAAGCGTGAGAACAAATTTTGATTAACATTCATTTATATGATAATTAGGGATTTCGGTTATATTTGTACTTGTCACATAAATTTATAACCAATCAATAAAAATATTTAGTTTAAATTATAATTTGTACAAATTAAATTTTATTCGTAAAATCTATATTACAATAGTACTGTACAGTATTGGTTTACAAAATTAAGTTAAATAAATTCTATTATAGTCATGCGCTCCAAAAGGCGCGTTACATTTCGGACATTTTCTTTGTCTGGAGTCGTAGCGCATTTTCATACATTCGTAGCAAAATACATGGAAACATTTGGTTAAAATGCAATTTTTTTTACGAACTTTGCACGATGGGCATGTTAAAATATCCTAAATTATTTTTTAAATTGATCACTACTAAAAATACCTTATATTCACGTAATTCTTCATCTAACAGTTGTTTATCGTTAATACCACCATTTAGGAATCTTCTCAATTTTCTTCTCATTATTTTACATTCTTCCTAAAATTGAATTCATTAAATTTAGATATTATAGTTTTTTACCAATACAAAGTAAAGGGTTTAATTGTTGGCATAATTTAAAAGTTAATTACACCAAATCAAAAATTTTGACCAAAAGTTTTCGAGTGACCAAGCAGTCATCTCAGATACAGTGGGTGTATTCATAAATATAAATACCTCTCTTAATTTCATGTTTAGATGCCCTATTTTGTATCAATTATCAATCAATAGTAAACGTTAGCACACTTTTTATTTTTAATATTAACAGGGATCTTAATTTTTTTATTTACACATTTTAAAATGCAATAAAACAAAATAACATTAAACAAAAAATGCCACGCTTACAATTTAAACCGTCAACTAAAAAATAAAACAAATTATGAATATTAAATAGACATACCCTCAATTTATCATTTTCAAAGATTTGCTTTTCTAGCATAATAGTTTTAGAGGTAAGAGAATGTTGTGAAATAGCCAATTCAGCTGAAATAGATCGATTTACCCTTCCTAAATTTTCAATTTCTTGGTTATATTCAATAAGTTTTCTAGTGTACATGTCGATTAAATCATTTTTTTCAATAATGACTTTTTCATAGGTACTGACTTTATCGTTAAGTTTAATTTCATTTGTACGAAACGCGTGAATTGTATTATTTTGGTTGTCAATTTCATTTCGAAGTTTTTCGATTGCTGATTTGGAATTTTCTTTCTCGACTCGAGTTAAAATTTCGTTTTGATTGACTCGGGATTGTTCAGATTCTAATTTTGTGTACATTTCATTGACAACTTGAAATTTTTTGACAAACTCTATATTTTGAACTTCTAAACATTCAAGAGCTTCGGATGTTGCTATAAGTTCTTCATTTAAATTATTGTACAATGGATGGTGGGAATTTTTGTTCATGAAGGAGGAATTTTGCTCTTTTTTTAATTTTTTCTGGTATTCTTCTTCTAGGCTACGCTTTTTTTGCTTAAAATCAACTCTTTGATAGTCAATTTCTCTTTTGAGTGATTCTTCGTGAGCAAGCCGCATAGCCAATTCCTTTTCAGGTATAGTTGATTTTGAATCATTCAGGACTCTGGTTAGTTCGTTTAGGTTTTCCATGCATTTTCGATATTTACCCTTAATTTCTCTTAGTTCCTGTTCATAGTTTTGAATTTTTGTTATATAAGGTGTAAATTCAGATTTATGTGCATGTTTGTTTGAGGATTGGTTTACATGTTCAGTTTTTACAATATCTGGGTGATCATTGGAAATGTGATTTTGAACAGCTTCTAAATTTTTAAGAGTACTGGCATCTACTGGAGGTACAGGCTGAGCAATGTGCTTAATGTTGGGTTTTACGTTTTGAGAAATATGATTAGGTTTTTGGGTATTTTGAATTTGCACATATTTTAATTTTTCTATAGTTTTATTTTGTTTATTATACAATTCTCTCATATTATAGAATCTACCACGAAGTTTTTTATTTTCAATTCTGTAAACATTAATCATGGTGCGCGTTCCTTTAAGTATAATATTCAATTCCTTAAAAAGTTCGTCATTTTTAGCAGCATTTGTAACCGATGCTTCCAGGAAACGAGTCAATTCGTTACATTTAGCCTCCATGTCTATTTTGTTGTCTTCGTATTCTATAAAATGATGATACATGGATAAAATTGATGATAAATGACTCTTCTCCATGTTCAACATGTCATTAGTCACTTTATCGTGTTTTCTTTTGCTTACTACCATATAATTATTAAAATCGTCATTTTTTTTAATTAAAGCCTTTTGAAGAATAGTATATGAATGGCACAATTGTTGGTATTTTTCATCTTTACTAATTTGAGATTCATACATAAAAACTTTGTTGTTTGCTTCATCTCGTTCTTTCAATAGATTGATGATTTTCTTTTGATAATTTTGTATGTCATTTTGACGAGATTCAGCCAATTCCTTCAAGTCTTCCAAATCATGATGTACGTCACCTACAGCGGAATCTGAATCTTTGGAGTTTGATTTCAAGTTTACATTTTTTTCGTTTGAATTAGTAGTTTGAGTATTTAAATTATTAGATTCTGAAAACTGCCTAACTGAAAATTCTAATCTGGATATTAGTTCGTTGGATCTATCTAAATCTGCTTCCATGCTTTCCATTTTATTTTTTAAACCCTCAATTTCATTATCCGTTTTATTTTTCTCCAAAATGTATTGTGAATTCTATAATATGAAATATATAAAAATTTAACAATTATATACTTCTATTCTTAGTTGACTATTCAATTGGTGTAGTTCATTGTTCAGCTTTTGTAAATTTTGGTTTTGATCGTTGTAAAATGATGTAACATTTTCTTCCTTGTCTGTATCACTGAGAGAAGAATCACCTACAAAATATTGATTTTAAAATAATAATAATAGTGAACATACCCTTAAAGGAATTGTTGAGCATGTTTTTGACCAATAGAGGTGTAAGTTGGTCTAGGAGGGTACTTACTTTATGATAGCGATTCTCCATAATGGTTTTAATGTCTTCTTCAGAAATGTTTGATATTGAATTGTGATTTAAGAATGTATCAGAATCCATTAGTTCATTTTCATTATTGATAAAGCGTTTTAAAAATATGTTCAAATCAGTGTAAACCTAAATAAATAATACTAGTTTAAATAAAAAGCAATACAATTTTTTAGATGAAAGAAAATTTTATCTTGTATAATTAAAAAAAATTAAAATTAATCTATCAATGTTAAAAAAGTCCAAAATATATTTATAATAAAACTTGAGATTAATGCAAGATTAAAATATACTTGATTAATATTATCAACATAGTTATCTCATGTTGGATCATAATCCTACTCCTTAAAATTTAATTATTTTCAAATCTCATGCAAATTTCTAATTCAATGGAGTCAATTGTTAAATTAATTTGACTTTACATTTCACATTGATAATGAAATTATTTTAAATTTTTCCATATATAATTATGATAATTTTCATCAAAATTTTGCATAAATTCTTGACAAATGACAAAAATTGTACAGATAGAAAAAATCAACCATAACCACATTTAAAAATAAATGAATTAAAGTAAATTTTGGTTATTCATTGCACCACTATTCGGATCATTGACAATCTTAACCGATTATTCAAAAAAATAAAATGTGTACCTGGACATGGACATGGACATGGAAACTCCAATAATATTTTAATCACTTTTGCATACCATTTGGATTATGAAAAATGGAACAATCATCAAAGGTACGATTCTACAGCTATCATATTTAAAGTCTAATACAGATCATTCGGATTTACTAATGTTGTCAAAAGAACTCACGAATTCTTTGAGAATTCCTTTTAGATTGGCATGGAACAGCCAGTTAAGTGGAAATAAAGGCTTACAACAAAACGGATGGAGCATTGTCAGCTTGTTAATGAAAGAAAAGGAGTGTGCTACTAGAAATGTCAAAGTGCAGGTTTTAGCACTAGGTGATAACCAAGTGATCTGTCCTACTTATCACTTACCACCAAATCTAATAGGTGAAACAAGAAGCACGGTGATATAAAACAAACAAATGTGTCATACAAGACATACAAGTCGCTTATTAACGCAATTAAAAGATGGGCAAGCTATTTAGGGTTGACGATTAAAGCAGACGAGACATATTCATCGACGAATTTGCTAGTATATGAGAAAATAATATTATATATACAATTAATGCTAAGGACAGAACCTACGAGATTTGGAAAAGTTGGACTCACTCCGAATGATCAAGTCTTGACAGCTGCGAATATAATATCTACGATTAGTACAACGTGCTTAACAATATGTCAAACCAGCGAGAACATGTTAAAAAGCATAATACTATACGTAATGTACGGTAATAGAAGCATATACAAGTTCCTGACATTTACCCAAGCATTAAAACGCAATTATATGGATGTAATACAAGGCACAATATCTACACTAGTTAACTTTTTCTTGTTCTTAGACCCTGGTATAGGAAGCCCGAGAGAGCAGCATTGACCAGATTTTTAATTACGCAATTTCCAGACCCGGTCTGTGAAAGTATTCTTTTGGAAGTCTGTATATGAAAATACTACATGCAAGTATTGTAAGGTACTATCACTGACAGCCGGATCATGTAGGATAAAGACGTATAGATTCTCCGATATGTTAAAATTGATAAACAATCCATCAGGTCTTAATCTTATAAATGCTCCAAGTACTCTAAATCTTATAAAAGATTAAGTTCGGAAAAGCATAGAAGCAAGAAGATCCTCGATAAAAAACAAGGAAATTCAGGGAAGTTTGGACCCTACATTTAAAGACCAAAGCAACTTTGTACAATACCTGTCATATGTGACACCTTTCTTCCCGAGATTCATATCAGAATTGTTTCAATCCAAACTGTATGGATATTCAGACACTATATGTGGATTAATCCAAAATTCTAAGACAATCAAATTAATATTTTCTAGGAAATTTCCAAAAAACGTATATATAAAAATCATTAACTCTGAAGAATCTAGCAACAGACTGACTGCTGGTCGTAATACAAACTGAAGGAATTGTTGGAGATTCACAGCAACATATTGTGACGATCTAAGACACATGTCGTGGAGCAAAGCAGTAATAGGATCTACAATTCCTCATCCATTTGAGATGTTCACAAATTTGATGATAAATTAAATGTATCAACAAATACTGTTCATAAACATTTAGACGGAATGTCGTATACTCTTAAAAAACTCAGTGTAGAACCCTCCATGTGTTAAAATAGGAAAAGAAACATATTATCTTAATAATTAAACAAATAAATTATTAATGTTGCTTGATAAGATGTTCGATCTAATTAGCGCATTGTTTACATGTCCTCACTCAAAGGGACGTGTGAGCAGTGCCTACTACTATTTAACAGTATCAATTGATGAGACAGCCTTCTTGGAGGTTCCAGGACTGTCTTTTCAAGAAGAATTAAAAAGGTTTAAAAAAATAGTCTGTTTGGAAACGAAAAATATGTAAACTTAAAAAAACTTTTGGAAAAATATGTTAAAAACATGATGTATGAAAAGGAAAAAGTAGAAAGTCCTGAGTAATTGAATTACATCAATAATGATGTATTAGATATATATAGGTACATATAGGTTCTACCAATGTAATAAATTATTATTGCACAATAGTCAAGGTAGTAAAGAGATTGATAGGTTAGCTTATTTACAGAAAAAAATTGTATTAGAAATTAATAATGATAATGAATTTTGCAGAGAAGTTATAATACGTCGCTTATTTACGTACACCATGTTGAGAAACGAATTCGTCATCAACCCTAAAGAGACTATCATCACCCATGAATACCAAGTATTGTACACCGACTACGTTGTCGAGTATTGTCAAACATGCTAACATATTATATATGGTATTGACTAAAGCGGTACTTGAGTCTCCGGAATTTGTTTGCCGACGTTTGTTGATTTATCCGATAACAATTACTAATTATGTCTAAAAATAGTAGCCTAAAGAGGAAATACAACTGTGACTACATCAAATTTGGTTTTACTTATATAACGTTAAATAAATATGAGATTGCAAAATGTTTGGTTTGTTTGAAAGAATTAAGAAATTCGTTAATGAATCCATCAAAATTACAAAACCACCTTACTAAAATACATCCTGAATTAATGAATATGGAACCTTCCTACTTTGAGGCCCTTGTTAGAAATCAAAAACGATTAAAAACAACTGCTACTAATTTTTTTCAAAGTGATTTAAAATATGTCGAAGCTTCTTATAACGTATCATACATGATAGCTAAAGAAAAACATACCATTGGCAAAAATTTGATTCTTCCATGTACTAAAAAATTTGTGGAAATACTTTTTGGAGAATCGTCGGCTCAAAAAGTTGACAAAATTGTATTATCAAATAATACTGTAAAAAGAAGAATTAGTGACATTTCTCATGATATTAATGATCAGACAATATCTAATTTGAATTTTATAAAATTTTCTCCACAATTAGATGAGACACAAGATGGTTCTTCAAATTCATGATTGTTAGCATATTGTAGATATTTTTCTAATAATGAAATTCTTGGAAATTTTTGAACTCGTTTTTTTTAGAAGAAATTAAAGGATTTCTTGATAAAAAAGGTAGTTCATTAACATCAACGTTTAATTCTGACAATGTTTATATAGGATATGTAGTTGATCTTTTATAAATGTGTAATAGTTTAAATCGAAAAATGCAAGGAAAAAAATCAAATCTTATGAAGCATAAAGATTTAACCAATTATTTTTTGGCTAAATTGCGATTATATAAATATCGCATTAATGTGAACATAACAATAATGTTTCCTAATATGAATTCTTGTCTTGATGGAAACAGTATTCTCAATGATGTTAAAAATAAAATCACTAATCCTTTGGATATATTACATGCCGAATTTGTTAAATATTTCCCATTTGAAGACATTGATGTGTTAATGAAGGTATGTCGCAACCCTTTTATTTGTAATTTAAAAGAAGTTGATATAAATTTACAAGAACCTTTGGAATTACAGAATAACAGTTATCATGAAGATATATTTAAATCGAAGCCAATTGAATATTTCTGGAATTGAATTTCATGAAAAAATTCAAAACTATACGATGCTGCTTTAAAAGTTTAAATCCCTTTTTCAAGTACATACTTATGTGAAATAGGATTTTCTGCTTTATGCAGCATAAAAACCAAAAACAGAAATAAATTGAAAGTTGAGGAAGATCTTAGATGTGCATTATCAGATTATACTACTAGGTATAAGTTAATAATTCAAAAAAAATGTGAAAAAATTCATACTTCTCATAAATTCTCATACTAATTATTAGTAACTAATAATAATTGTAATATATTAATTACATTTTAATATTAAAAAAATTATATTATAACCATATTAATTATAGTTAAACAATTTTTAGACCATGTCATTTTCATTATTATGCCAAGTAGTCCACAACAAAAAAGTTTGGGAACCGCTGACCTAGGCCTTACGGCAAACCGCTTCCATCAATTAAAATTTTTCTGATATATTTATATTTATCACAAATATTTCTCCCACTAAATTCCAATAAATCCTTTAAATTACTGATATAGTTAATCTAATAAGATTACATCAGACTCACTCGTAACTCGTCAAATATAAAATATAATACACCATTCGTATATTTCGATAATAGTAATAAATAAATAATTATATCCTTAAATATCCAGTTAAATAAAAAATATTTTAATTTAATTTTAAAACATAAAAAATGAAAAATTTATATAAAATATTAAAATTAAAAAATATAATATCAAAAATAAAACAAAGCACAATAAAATAAATAAAATCAAAAACAAACTCGATTCCAATATTGATTAAGAATGCACATAATTGACTCATCAGAAGTTTGTCGTAATTCCAATTTCTGAATGTCGTTTCTAAGATCCTTTTCCGCATCTTCCAAAGTTCTAATGCGAGAATGCATTTTTTTTTTTTGAAAACTGCTCAAACGAACATCCATATCCTTCTAAAATTAAAATATTATTTGTTATAAACAATATCAAATGTAAAAAAACAATGTATGAAATACAGGATCAGTAACAGCACCCAATGTGTAATTTATAATAATGTTAGACTTTTTCATCATCAATAAAATTTTTAACTCATAAAATTTTATTTCTAAAATATCAGAATACAAGTTTATTATTAAAAAATCTATAGATACAAAAACATATTATTTAATATTACCATTTTTATTGTTCGTATAACCAAGTAACTGTAAACATGAGCTGCAAAATTCCAATAAAATACTATTGTTATTATATTTAGTCATATTTTATCGTTATTGTTTTACATCATTTTGTAAATTATATAATTTTTCGCTGAAACCATCATTTAATTATCAATTTTACATTTTAAAATGTCAGTTTTACCCATCATTTTTCTTGGGTTTTTAAAATTCACACAAATATCTTTTGCAATATCTTTTACTTGTAGGCATGTTTTTGTTGCATTCAAACAAAATTAATCCAATAGTTTCCTTCTGGACGCAATTGTGTATTAATTTGAATTTAATTTTCTTGGACATTTCACAATTAGTCTTCTTTTAGCTTTGTTGCAATGTTTCATTAGCAATTAATCGCACAATCAAATAAATACAATACAAATATCTTGTACCTCTAGGCAACTGTTTATATGACAAATTCAAAAGTATTTATAACAATTGAAAGTTTATTGTAGTTTAATTGTAATATTTGTTTTGTTTACTAATTCCATGGTTGACTTGCTTTCGTTAAATTCATTTTTATTGGTTGAGGTCATTTTGTTAATTCAAATTTTAATTTTAGATTTTGTATATTGTTTAACAAAATTACTATTTTGATAGTTGCAGCAAATTTGTTGTACAGATTTTGTAATAATTGGAAAACTTTTCGGTAAATCTAATATTTTCTTTTTCCAATTTAGTCATTCTATTATGTGGCTTTTTATAGAAACTAATTTGATCATAATTTAAAATTATTGTATAGTTTTATATTATAATATAAAGGTTTTTCACTGGGAATGCATAGACTTCTGGGATTGAAATATTGTATTTATATTAAATGGTATACTCTCTATCAGAATAATTTTTTTTTTTTTAATTTTCGAACGGTTAATTATTTCAAATAATTTAAAGTTTAAAGCGTTTTTTCTCTTAAACTTATCTAGCCACCCTTGCGAACATTTTAAGTCTGTTATGTTATTTTCTTGTACCAAAATTTTCGTCTTTTCCACTAATATCAAATCAGTTAATATCATTTCTTTCATTTCTAATTTTTCAATCCAAATCAATAATTTGCGTTCTACATCATCATATTTTAATGTATAATCTCTTTTTAAATCCCCACTTCCTTCAGATATCCTATGTACACTTCTACCTTGCTTTTTAAATAATCAGTTATTGATCTCTTTTTTATAATTTTTTTTAATATGGTCGAGAAAATACGTGACAATTGATTATGGGAACATAATATATTTTCTTGTGAATATTTTATGATTCTGCATTTTTCTTCGTTAGTTAATCGAGTGTATTTCATTCTTTTAAATTAAGTAAATAAATTAATTTTAATTGATGTTGTCGATTATCAAAGTCGGTTATATTGGTTAGATTAGTTATTTAATCACATAATTATTTACTTGTTAATTAGTTAGTTATATGAAACGATTATAAAATAAAAAATTGAATTTATTACATATAAAATTTGATATTTTTTATGAGAAATTTTGGAAAAATAACGGAATGAGCGAATAACAGAGGTTATACTGTATATATTTTATAAATAAAATATTTCGAAAAAAAATATATGAATACTAAAGTACTTTTTTGACCGTGGAGGCGTCACTTATTCAGATTGAATTTGTTTGTGTATTTTAAAAGATAACAACTGTACCACCTGTAATTTTGTTTAAATTCTAGAGCTGTTTTCATTTTAAAAAAAAATGGTAATTTCGGGGTTTTGGCCCTGAAGATATATTTTTTTTAAGGGTTTTTATTTTTGATAATGTTTATGATTTTAAAAACTATCCCAGAATTTATGTTTAAAAAAATTTTAGGACATGTTTTATTTTTAAAACAAAGGGTAATTTGTGGTTTTAACCATGAAGGACTCAAATTCTGAAAGTGAAAAATAGATAAAACGGTATTAGAAAATCGGATTTTTTAAATCATGCGACAGTCTATTTTTTCAATAAATGGTTACACACACAAATACACACAGACATTCATATTTATATACATGTAAGTCAAGGATTAACATGATCAAATTAGTGATGCCACAAAATTTCTTAAATTTTCAACGATTCTGATGCCGATGCGATTCTAAATGGTTTTGAATCGTATTACATTGTATTTGTGTGAGTTTTGTTTATCTTTTCATTACAAAAAATAACCAAGAATAAATTTATATAACTACAATTATAATTATAGAAATAAACGACTAAGAAACATCATATAGAATGTTTAAAACCTTCATTAAATTACATTTTAATTAATATAAGACCAAATTTTTTAAAATGTTAATGTAAAAACATTTGCTTTTCACCAGTTGTAAATTTTAAGCAATTTTAGGTCTCGTTTGATTTTATTTAAATTTTAAAATGTAATACTGGAACCATGTTTAAAATATGGTACAAAAAAATTTCCTTAAAATCACACTTTAAAATTAATTTAAAAAAAAGGATAATTTGATTTTTAGACCGGTATGATGTAAGTTTCGGAGGTTGAAATTTATATTACTTCTTCCCCAGAAAAAACTGACTTGGAATTTGTGTTTATTAAAATTCTAAGACTCTTAGCCATTTAAATAAACGATGACACATTGACACAGAGACAAACTAAGAGTTTATATAAGTTGGAATTTTTATTAAAATTTTGATTAATTGATGGATAATAAAAATGGACTGCTTTCATTATTAAAAATAATTGGTCATTGATCAAATCTAATAAATTAAATTATCTATATTTCATTTACAAATTAATTGCATAATGGTATAGCCATATAAATAATCTCTAAAAAAAGTAATTGGATTGACATATTAGTCTAATTATAATTATCGATATATCTGACACTATTTTCGTAATTTTTGAAAATATAAACAAACATATAATGAAACTATTAATGATTTTTGCGGTATAATCAATATCAATCATAAATTAAGATAGGAGTAATGTACAGTTGTTACCAGCTAATTTAAAAATTTCTTATGCATGTGATATTTAAATTTGCTAATCATAATGTGTTTTAATGCCAGCTAATCATCCATCATATACAATTTCTATTTGAAGGAAATAATATTAAAAAAAATGTAAATGAAACAAATGACCATGTACTCATAATTTAAATAAAAAAGAATATGGATGTAATATCTACATGTAATACACAATATTCAACATTATGTTTTATTTATTTACACTGTTAATAAATAGTATAATAAACATCAGTACTAATAAAATCAATTTGAATTTATTAAATAAAATCAGTCAATGACTCAAAAAAGTGCTTTCGACTTACTAAAAGAAAAAATTGGTTCAAAATTAGTCATTGCATCACCAGGGCAGGTATCTTAACGTATTTATTGTTTTCCATTTTTTGTAAATAATGAATTAAAATACAATAACATCATAAATATTTAAAAGAATAAATTTATAATATACTTTACATAATGTACTTTATAAATTTTTTATTAAAAAGAATAATGATACCCATTGAAGAAGGAATATTTTAATTTCCATATAGGGTTGTCTTTCGTTTGACAATGTTGGGATTTGCATAATTTTCGAATTTTTTTTAAATTTAAAGATATAGACACACTGTAACCATCAAAACAGCATATAATACAAATTGATTAATTATATTAAAATGTTTTCATACCTTGGTCCCCCTGTCAATAAAATTAATTCTTCCAAAATCTAATTTACAGCGATAAATAGGATTACCCAACTAAAAAATCTATACAGTCAATTGTAGATAAAATATTGTCGAAATGTTATAACTTGTAACGAAATTTAATTAATTTTTTATTATTTCAAATATTATCAATGATACTTTATCATTTATATTCAAAGGTTCCGATTCCAATAAAAACAAAAAATGATTCAATGCAGTTATTAGAAAACAATATGGAAATGAGGCCTCAATATGCAACAAAAAGGCAGCGAAAAACTAAGTATAGTTACAAAAAAATATCTGGTATATAATCTATAATTGAAATTACATGAAAATAATTTAGGGGAAGAAGATGAAGTTGAATCATTTTTTAGTAATATTAATTTTTAACTTAATTAATTTGAAATTTAGATATAAACCGTGAAAGAAATGGTAACACAAACAAAAGTAATGACAGACAATTATGATATAAACGTTTGTTTTAGGTATAAAAAAGAGACACACTAAAAGGGACAATAAATCAAGGGCAAAATCACGGTGTCTTACGTTTATAGGTAATTTAATGAGTTTATTGTATCGATTTCCTAAATGTTGTTCTATTTTTATGACATAAATTGAAATATCATTCTATATATTTATATTCATAAAAGTTTAATTAGGTAATTTACAACCATTAAATCAATCTGGAAACAAAGAGAAATTACTAGACGATTACATTAACCAATTGACGACAAATAATTCAAATACAAATAACATTTCAAATAAGAGATCATCAAACAGTAATAAGCATATTTTATTTTATTTCACTATTAAATTTATATATAGTAAAGTCGCTTCTAGATGATGTGAGCAATATTAAGCATATGGACTCTGATAGCGATGAAAATAAGTGTAAATACTCACACTTTTATTTATTCACAGGAACACATAGTTTAGTACGTTTAAATGCAGAGTTCGCAGCCAGTTAAATATTATATCCCACTTTTTCAATTCGTTCTTAAACTGGGTAAATAAAAAATAAGCGTTGAATAAAGTTTTATATAAGACTAGGTTGACTGTTATATACTACTTACAAACAGCACCTAGCTCTGCTGAGGTCACATTTTTATTCTACCAAAAATATAAATTCACGTTGAAAATTTAACTTAAAAATTGTACTATTCACTATTATCAATCTTTTGAAGGAATATTATTTCCAGAAAAAATATATGAATACTAAAATGCTTTTTTGACCGTGAAGGCGTCACTTATTCAAATTGAAATTTTCTGTGTGTGTTAACAGGATACAACTGTACAACCTGTTATTTTTTTTAAATTCTAGGGCTGTTTTCCAAAAAAAAAGGAAGGGAATTTGTGGTTTTGGCCCTGAAGATATAATTTTTTTAAATTCTCCAAAACGTTTAATTTTCAAAAAAAGGGATAATTGGAATTTTTGACCCGTAAGATCTGAGTTTGGGAGGTTGAAATTTATTTTGCGAACACCGCCGGAAAAAACTGTAATTGAAATGTGGACTTTATAAAATTCTAAGACGGGTAGTTATTTAACTAAAGCTGGACACACAGACACACACACACAAACAAAAATCGCGTAGCATATTATATAAGTTAGGATTGAATGTGTGTCTGTCTGTTACTTATTATTTGAAAAATTAACTATTGTAAAATTTATAAAAACCCAATTTCGAATACAGTTTTTTGCGAATGATGTTTATATTTATGTTTTATTCTTCGAAATTGAGACATTCATGGTCAAAAACCTAATTTGCCATTTTTTTTAAAGATAAATACAATTTAAAATTAAAAAAATCATAAATTCTGCGATTTTAAATTTAAAAAGACGCGTTTTAAAATTATTAACATTTTCTTAAATCTGAGCATAAGAAACGCATACCTTCATGATCTAAATCAAGACTCAAATTACTCTTTATTTTAAAAATGAAAAATGTCCTATAATTTTATAAAACATAAATTCTGGATATTTTTTAAAATCATAAGCATTATCATAAATGGCAACCTCACAAAAGATAATTTTCACTATCAAAACCCCATATTACTTTTTTTTTAATGATTAGTCCTAAAATTTAAAAAAAATACAACTGATACAGTGATATCCAGTTAACACACATAAAAAATTTCAATCTGACAGAGTGATACCTTCACTGTGAAAAAACACTTTGGAATGCATTTTTTTATTGGTATCTATTTTATTAATAATAAAACAAGAAATTTGAAATATTGAATTCTAGAATTTAAAAAAAAGATTATTCTGGCGCAGCTTGTTCCAGTTAACAATATAAACTTGATATAGACAAAAAAGTAATCCAGAAATCTACGCATTCCCCGTAAAAAATATAAATTATTTCAATTTATATTGCCACCAAAATGTTATAAACCTCCAGATTTGAAACTCTTCATATGATATGATATTAGACTGTATATAAATTACATTATTTTCACATCCATACGCGAATAATTATTATTATTATAATAAGTGTGAATGGAAAGGGGAAAATTCAATATTCATCAAAAATGAAAATTATATTTAAATTCAAACAATTTGTGGTCAACTATACTAATACAGTAATATACTTAGTACTATATTTTAGATACATCATACAATCATGAAAAGAATTACAAGTCGATTAAATCTGATTTACAGTCAGAAACTGAAAAAACATCATTTGTCATAAGTAATAGTAGTAAAAAATACCGTGATAGCAAACGAGGTACGTTTATATCAAATATCAACTTAACCCATTAGTTATCGACCTGTATACCTGGCGAAAAATTTGGATTTTTTAAAAATATACATAATTTATAAGGCTTTGAGATACGCAAAAGTGTGTAAACTGGTAATGACTATATATGCAGTCATATATAAATGTTTAAATGCATATAACCATCCTAATATCTATGAAATTTATAATCTTGAGTTGAGATTTTAAATTTATCACACAAATTGGTTGATATTCAAGAATTTTTTTAATGCTCAATTTAACAAATTAAAGACACCATTTAAAAAAAATTTCGTCGAGATCCCTCAATAGAAGGATCTCGAATACAATAGGTTCGGGACTAATAGATCGCCATAAGTATGTTTGAATTAATAATTTTTTAATTACGCTATTGAAGCTACCATGTCAAAAGTAATGTAAAATTTGTGATTTAAGGAGGAATATATACATTGTGAATATTTATGTAATAAAATATAAATATTAAATTAATGACGTGTTCAGGATTAAGGAAATTATTGTGTGACAAGTGATCCATGGTGGAAAAACTTTGGGAACAACTGGGCTAACCCGTTAATCAATCTTAAGTTAATCTATAAAAATGTTTTATAAATAATACACCTAAATCGTACATTACAGTAAAATTCATATGATTTTGATTAATATAGAGAAACAAGTTTAAAATTTAAAATAAATTAAACTTGTTAATAAACTTGATTTAAAAAGTTTTTAAATTAAACTTTAAAGTTCCATCGATTTTCAAATTTAATTTAAATTTACATGATAATTTAAATTTTTTAATATTGTAACAATTTGTGTTTCACAAGAAATATACAATAACTAGGTGGACTGTTATGTACTACGTACAAACAGAACCTAGCTCTGCCGAGGGCACATTTTTATTATACTTAAAAAATAAGTTAACGTTGAAAATCTAACTTTGGTTTTAGAAATATTCAAATTTCGCAAGTGTTCCCTTACCTTAATATTTCTCAATCTCTGCGGCGGGCGCACTAATGGGGCCTATCAAATTTAATATATTCCAAATCAAAATTGATAACGAGCTGTAAACCACTTCAGTTACGATCTGTTCCATCAAATTTTTTTAAGTTTGTATCGAAATAACAAATTTTTATCTTAGATTTGCAAAATTTTATACACTAGTAAAGTATTTTAATAGATATGTAACTTATTTAAAATGCTTAATATATATTATTTGCTTTGTATGCATATCTTTTTTTAATTAGTTCCAAGTGCGCCCAAGGGATCTGGGAAAAAGTGATCCACCTACTCTAGCATTTTTAAAGTGAGGTAAAAAATTTTTTTTATATACACAAGTGTACTGTTAATTGAATAATTTTTCAAGGTGTAAATCTTTCAATCATTAAAATGAACACTATTACAAACCCATTCCACAAAATTAATATATTTAATTTCAAAAATAGGTATGCCTAATTCGGAAGACGAAGACTACAGTTTAGCTTGTGAAAATAATTCAAAGAAAACATTTTTTTATAAAACAGAAAAAATACCTAGAGATGATAAAAGTTATACAATTACATCTAGCGAAGAAAAAAGTAATGCAAGTTACATTATAGAACCTTACGAGAATACACAAGAAATAGTCCCCGCAAGTATAAATTGGGAAACTGATGAAAGTCATTATGACTGGGTAAACAGACAAGACGAAAATGGTTCAAATTGTAGTTATACAATACACAAAGGAAATGCAAGTTACATCGTAAGTAGCAATAATAACTCTTGGACAAATTCAAAAAAAAGTGATTTTGAAAATGCATCCAATATTGAATATACTGATAAAGATATAAATAGAATTCACTCTCATGAATTGACAGAGAGCAGTGTTTATCAAGACTATCAAAATGACATTGCTAGTAATGACGAAACGATGAATTCCAAGTCAGTCATAGATAAATCTTTTAAATTAGTTTTGGATTCGGACACCAACATTAATTCAAAAATTAAAATAAATGATCAATTTGAAAAAGATTTTCATGAAAATTACCGAGGACAAGATGAAGATATGAGTAACGGTATAAATAAAAAAATAAAAAACGATATTAGTAATTTCTACGCATCAGATTCAGAAAATAAATTACAAGATAATTCACAAAATGAATATCATCTTTTAGCACAGGAAATTGTTGAAAACAAAGAAAAATATTCACAAAACATTAATCAATTACTTTCAAATCATGTACCATACGATAAATCTACGTTTACTCTACCAGGTAAATTAAAGCATATATTTATTATAACCGTACATGTAAATTAACACAAAAATTGAGTAACCAAAACACAAAAAGGGAAAGATTGCGCATATTATTTGACCAGTTGTTGACATTCCTGAAATACAATTTTTTGATATCTTCTTTCTTAACGGTGTCTTTTCATTTATAATTAATGCAATTTCTTCGTTGGTGGTATCAATGTCCATTGCTTTGTAGAAAAATTTTTTTTAAAG
Organism: Intoshia linei; assembly: GCA_001642005.1. NCBI lineage: Eukaryota > Metazoa > Orthonectida > Rhopaluridae > Intoshia > Intoshia linei. The sequence continues at coordinate 9,445 of LWCA01000042.1, read as the reverse complement.
TAAAGTAAGATAAGAATATTTAATTTTAACTGAAAATGATACAAACTGTCGTTAACACAAAGATGAGATTAAATTGTATATAATTCATTAATATTGTTAATCATCAATTATTATTGTATACTGAGAATAGTATTGTTTAATTAAATCACTGGTAACACTGTGATTAGCCTTCCCGTATCCCTACAATATTTAATCTAGATATAATAAGGATAATTTACTATGGAAATTCCATAAATATGTAGCGAATTGCTTTCATTGTCTCCTTTGAGATATCCACCTCCTAAACATTTATTTGTAGCCTTGTCATTTGTTTCATCAAAATCATCAAATATTTCGTCTAATAATAAAAATAGTTTATTTTACACCACGTGATTTTTAAAAATGATTCACTTTTAGGGTGTATTCTGAAAAAATTTTTTAAGAATCTTGAAAATTTGATACATTTTTATTATCATGATAGATGGAAAAAAAAATTCCGGAAAATTGTGTACGTAATCGCGATATTGATAAAATTTAAATTTACAGTGATAAAATTTCTCCGTGTTAAATCTAACGTACAATTTTTTTTCTTTTGTGAATCTACATGTCGATTCGATCAATATGTATTTGCAATCACAATTATCCTGTATAAATTTGTCTATTCCTTCAACCTGCATTTATGCCAATCAAAATAAAAATTATAACAAGGTTATTGTTTTTTTACGATATAATTAAGATGAGCACAACTTTATTTTATTATAAATTAATAAAATATAAATAAAGTTTTACTTTAAACTGTTTAATGAAATTTAAATATTTAAAGCCAAAACTACTTATCTATGATGACGAATAAAAATTTTGGGCTTAAAATTTATTCAAAATAAACTAAAAGTGATAGTACGTATTTTACTGGCCACTTTAACTAAAGTAAACGTCTTCATTGTCAAACCAAACAATTTATAAACTTGCGAGAATAACATAAAAAAAAATTAATTAGTTATTGAATAATATTTTCATCATTTTGTACTAAATTATATAGTTAGACTCATATATTCAACCGCCAAATCCACTTCAATAAAATATCAACATTATTTATTTTCATTATTTTATCAAAAATGTAAATAAATAAAGATATTTTCATAACATTTCGCGCTAAATGCAGTGTATCGAAATTTGTACATCAACTGGAAATACACATGGTATCACACCATGATACTAATAAATTAATTTTCGTAAATTATAAATAAAATGTAACATTTATAATAACAATATCAGACATTGAAATGAAAAATTCATACATGGAACCAGAAAATTTAATAAATTTTGATGATTCAGTAAATTATACACAAAAAGAAAATGAAAATTATCAAAAATTACAAAATGAAACATTTTCGCCTAAAGAAGGTAATTTATTGATTTTTAATTTTAATGGCATTTAAAATGAATAGTAATAATTATTATACTGAAATTATTGAACTTGAATCAATAAAATTTTAAATGTTTGTTTAATAGTTTAATTTTATTTTTTAGTAAATGATACATCGGGTAAATGGAAAAATCTTTGTGTTCAAAAAGTAAATGATCAAATTGGTGAATTTAAATTGTTTTAGAAAAATGCTAATATGCCTAGACAGTCAATTTTGACTCGATTTGATCCCATGTATGTAGATGAAAATAAAACAGAAACTAGCAGTTCTATTAAAGATGGTTCAGCCAATACTTCAAGCATTATTGACAGATATTCTAGTTTGGATTTAGAAGCTTCTAAATTAGATAATTCTATTAATGAGTTTTTTTGTTTTAAATTGTATCATTATTTTATTGTAGCTTGACACAACAAGAAAAAATACCTAATATTGTTGAAAACCAATATACTACTTTTGAGTTAAATAACACCCGGCAAATTTCAAATGAATCTGATGTATTTATTTTTATTATAACATACTTGTATATTTAGTACTTAGCAATGTTTAATATCCCATATACAGTAATATACACGGTCAAATGGTCTACAGTGCCCGACATAAGTCTTAGGCATTTCAACTGTAATTAATTTAAACATTCCTGTTTCATGATTTAAGACATTTTCTTATATCATATCTAGTGTATCATTAAGAACAAATATTTAACAACCTTAAAAAAGTAAAAACTATAAAAAAAATTTAATAATTAATGAAATATAGGTATTTTTAATTAAAATTGCAAAATTCCAAGCGACATAAGTCTTAGGCACCTATAAAATAATACAATTAATTATGTTAATTAAATGAAAATATTAGATAAATATATATAAAATTACTAATATTTAGTATTTCATCCTTTATTTTGTATAACTGATACAATTCTTCTGGGCAATGAGGCATACAAACCTTGAATAGTTTCTAGAGGTACGCGGTCCCATTCGTCGTGTATATATCTCCATAGTTCTTCTAAGTTGACTGGGTATAGCTTATAAACGGTTTCTTTCAAATTTTTGACATGTCTTCAATAATGTTTAAATCTGGACTTTGTATCGGTCAATCTTTTAATTATTTTATACGATTACCCCTTATAAATGGACGGGTTGTCTTTGCTGTTTGACACGGTTCACAATCTTGATGTTTATTCAATTCATCCAAAAATGTTATTTGTTTGCTTTTCTAAGGATTCTCTGATATTCTTGAGCATTTATTTCTCCCATACACTTTATTAATACTCTTTTTGCATTTGCCCTAATACCACCCAAATCATATTTTACTGGGTATTTGTAATACTTCTACTTATGTACGTTGATAAGAATTTTGTTTTTTACGTTTTCGAACGTATACTCTTCCTTTTGTAAATAATTCAAATCAACTTTCATCAGTGAAGCTTATATTTTTCCATTGGTTTGTCCATATCACTTTTTACTTACACCTTTTAAAACGATTTGTTCGGTGAAATTTTTTAAGAAACAGTTTTCGACTTGCAATTCTTATATATAATCCAAATCTATATAACACAGGTTGCACCGTCTTTAAACTAGGCTTTTTTGTAATGCTGGTGTGTATTTTAACCTTTAATACTGTCAAGCAAGGGTTTTTCTTTTATTCCTTTATTATAATAGTCTCTTCTCTGGCTGTTAGCATGTGTTTTCGATTTGATCTTGGCAAGTAATCTATGTATAAACGCTTTTTGTATTTTTTAATAATATTTTGAAACGAACATCGAGAAATACTAAAGGTTTTACTCATAAAACCCTGAATTTTTTCTTCCTTGCATTAAGACACGGCATTATATCTTTTTTGTCACTTATTCGCGTCATTTACTAAACAAATAGTTATTTTTAATTAATAGATCATTAGTAATTCATTACCTTTTTCGTTTTTATGGATATTTAATTAATTTTAATTGAAATTATCAAGCTGCCTAAGACTTATGTGGTCAATATTTTTAATATCGCAAACAAAACCGTATTAAAATGTATGTTTTTATAGGTAGTTTATGACATAAGCATGGTTATACATTGGTGAGATAATTCTTTAATTAGTCTGATATTTAATTTCAAGTTTAAAATTCGCCTTATTAACTTTATAGTGGTTTTTAATGAGAATGTGTAGGGTGCCTAAGACTTATGTCGCGCACTGTATTTTAAATCAATATAAATAAAAAAACTATATAATTTTTAAATGTTTTCTTAACGTAAAATGAATGTTGTGAGGAATCGTCGAAAATGCAGATTTTTGAGTAAATCCACTTTTGACTACTATTCAATTTATAATTTTTATGAGAAAATTGATTTTTACCAAATTATTACTGATAAATCAATTTAAAAACATTAATTTACTTTAAAATAATTATTAAATAATTTGTTTTTACCATATTTTTTGAGTAAAATACGATAATAGCGTAAGGAATAAATTATGAATATTATTTTTACCAAATATTTATAGGTACATCAACTTGTACCGCCTTTAGATTGAGAGAAAAATCGACTTTTTTATGATCTTATACTAAGACTGAAAAAAATAAATTAATTATTTTATATCATGATATTAGTGAAGTAATGTATGTTTTGCAAATCATTTGAGAAAATGAAATATTTGGTTATCCCATAAGTGAGTACGACAATGTTAATGGTTTTAAACGCGACCCTGAATTTTTACTTTTTTTTGGAAATTTTTGGGCTAATTTTATTCTCAAAAAAAGGGCAAATTGGGTTTTTTACTATAAAGGACACAACTTCGAAAATAAAACATAGATATATGCATCACCTGCAAAAAATTGTAGTATATTTTGAATTTTTTATATTCTAAGACTTAATTTTTTTAATATACCGTTAACACGCACGTCTTCAATTTTATTTAATTTATTTAAAGGATAAAAAAAAAATTTATTTTTAGCAAATTTTTTTAGAAAACGCAGTGATTTCTTAGTGAGAAAATCCCTTTTGTTTAAATTCCCAAATGTTTGTATATAAATCTATTTTGTAGCATTATTTTAGGAATACATTTATTTTTACCATATTCTTTGAGTAATATCCACTTTTAACTATTCTTTAAGAAAAAAATTTATTTTAGCAAAATTTTTGTAGATAAATCCACTTTGATGAATGTGTTATGCAAACATTTGAGAAAAACCTATTTTGAACATCCTTTCTATGTAGTGGTTTCCAATTAAATATTGTACATACCGCCATTTCAAAATATTTATTTTTTTGGACCCAAAAGGAAACATGCATTATAAAACATTTATCAAAAAATTAAGTTTTTTTTCAAAAAAATATTAGAAAAAAAGGATTTTTCCAATTAAGTGTTGTATAAGTGTACTTCTAGGCTTTTGGATATATTCCCAACATCTGACAAATGTCTAATAAATATTAACAAAATTTGATAAAAAGTTTGTATATTTTATTTAAATCTCACGAACTACAGAAATATGATTTTGAACCAACAAGAGGTTCCGGCTCCAATCGTTAACTAATGTTTTAATGAAATACTTGCTATATATCAAATTTTTATGGACAAATCCATTTTAAAAATTATTTTAGGTAAATATTTATTTTTCTAACCCCTTAAAGAAAATACATTTTATTAGAAGCACAAACAAAAATATTTTGCAAAAATCTTAAACTAGTGATTGCGAACCAGTTTTAGTTGGAACCATAAATTTCAATCACAAAAATTTTCCCAACACCTGTTGAAAAACACTATATTAGCGATGGATAAATTTTAACTCTGCTTACTGTGATTTTACAAATATATATTTTTTGACCTTAATAATTTGTAGCTTATTCATGGGCGGGTGTGCAAACGCAAAAATTAAATTAATACCAGCAAGTTTCATTTCTGTCATTCACTGATTTATAAATTCATTGAATAATAAAATCAATACGTATACGTGGCTCAATGATTAGATTATATTTGATTAAATTTAATTTTATTTACTGATGAATCAAATTTAGTCAATATCCAGCAAAAATGGATCATCTGGAGTAATGATAACACCCGTTTTAAAATACTCTGAGAATGATTTTAACAATTTAAAAAAAAAATTAAAATGTGATTTTGAAAAAGAAAAGGAAATTATTGACCAAGAATGGCTAGCTAAAATTAAAATTTCAAAAAAGAAATTGAGTGAAGTGTCTGGAAAAGCTAAATCTAACCAAAAACAGTCAAACGAATTGCAGTAATTTAGAAAATTGTTAATTTTGAATGCATTATATTTCTAGAAAGATGGTAAACGAATTTGAACAAATTTCTACCGAACTGAGTGAAAAATTTAACAAATGTCAGCATCAACATGATCGTTTAATTAAAGAACGAGAACGTATAGTCAAATCATTACTCACGGGTCAAGATTATTTGAAAATGCTTAACGAAAGATGTATAAAACTTAGAGAAAATATTAATTGCACCCAAAAGGTAAAAATTTGTGTTGACGGTGAATATTAAATGTGTTTAAATTATTCAAATTTGAATAAATTATATCTATTTTTGAATTTTGAATAAAAAATAATTATATTCTTCTAGGAAGCTCAAGAAAAATTTGATCTTATCAGCATACAACATGAGAATATGATTAATTTGTATAATAGAAAAAATGACGAACTTAGTCAATTATTCAATTTAAAAATAAAATATGAAAACGATTGCCAACAAAACACGATTAAATCAAATATAGAAAATGCTAGATTTGAAGCCATATTAAAAAAACACGACATTGAATTACAATCCCTCAAAATTACTATTAATCAAAAAGTTTACATTTTTATCAAAATTTAAAATGTCTATTTTAGATGCAAAAATTGAATTCCTTAAATTCACTATGTGAAGACGTTTTGAACTCGCGTTCTAGATGACGAATTTTTTACATTTGATTTTTAATATCCTACCTTGTAAAGTCCTAAATAAATTATATTGTAAATTTTTTTTATTTTTGTAAATGAACTACAGTTCCGTTTAAATTTTTCAAATTTCAACAAAATGCTTTGGGCAGATCAACACAGACCGATTAAATTCGATTCAATGATACTTCATCGAAATATTCATGATAAATTAAAATCTGTGGCACAAGATAATTGTCATTTGCTTTTTCATGGTGCAAATGGTTCGGGAAGACATACATTAGTTAAATGTTTATTACGTCAAATATTTGGAAGTCAGGTGGAAAAGGTCAGAATTGATAGTCATGAATTTAAAACTCCGTCAAATAAAACTGTCGAAATTGAAACCGTTTCAAGTAATCACCATATTGTTGTCAATCCAAGTGAAGCTGGTATACATGATAGAGTTGTAGTTCAAGAATTGATTAAGACAATGGCAAAGTCTCGAACTTTGAATATAGGAAATTCTAAAAAATTTAATGTTGTCGTTATTAATGATGCTCAAACTTTGTCTTTTTCAGCACAAAATGCTATGCGACGCACTATGGAAAGGTATATGGGCACATGTCGCATTTTTTTTGTTACAAATTCTTTGACCATGATTACTTCTGCTGTTCAAAGTCGGTGTTTTATTGTCAGAGTTCCTTCGCCAAATCAAGATGAGGTAATATTAATATACTAGTTGATTTTTAAAAAAAAGGGTAATTTGTGGTTTTGGTCGTGAAGATATAAGATTTTGAAATTGAAAATTATCATAATATTGATGAATTTAAAACTTTTTATTAGAATATTTATTTTTTATAATTTATAAATAAAGGACAATTGGGTTTTTAATTTTGAAGGATTCAATTTCTGAAATTGTAAATTTGTGATAAAACATAACTGGAAAATCTGTTATAGAAATATGGAATTTGTAAAACTCGAGTCCCCTTATTTTCTTAAATAAACTCTAACAAATAAATTCACATACATTTTTATCCTTTTTACTTTATATTAGTGATTGTGCCATGACAAAATTCTCGGGATTTCCCGAAAAAAATTGAGACATACATGTATTTGATTTATGTTTATTATTACTATGAAAATATGATTATATTATATTTAAAATTTACCATTTCAAAAATCCCACCACTAATAAAATTTAAACAAAAATACCATTTCAAGCTCTCATGGAAAAATTGACTTACACCTATATTTATTTCAAAAATCCGATTTTACGAAATCTTCTGAAAAAAATGTACTTCATCAAACCACAAATAAAAAATCTAATTTTCCAGCCCTTAATGGAAAAATATCATTTTTCCAATATTTTTTTTAAAAACCTCTTATTCCAACCACAAATTACTAACGCTTAAGGGAATTATCCTTTTTTTCCAATATTATTTTGAAAAATATTATGAGTTGTTACGAACTGAAGCGCTATCATTAATATTGTTAAAATTAAAGGTAACCCTTATGACCGTTAAATTTACGTCAACACAAAATGAAAGAAATTTCTCTTTCTGCTTTTAATTTCGTTACAAAACATAGAACGTTTTTAAAAGACGAATTTATCAATATTTTGTGCGTTTTAAAACACTTTTTCAACAATCTAAAATAAATAAATTGTTTTCTAATTAAATTTGTAAATTAAATTTTAATCTAGATTCGTGTTATTTTATTAATTAAATTTCTTTTTGTTTCTAAAATTAATTAAGGTCTCTAAAATTTTTAATGCTTCTATATTATATATGAATAAATTTTTTTATTTTTCCCGGGAAATTAAAAATTAAATTTTCCGGTTCTCAACTTTTGTCATTTCCTGGGAAATCACAATCACTAGTTTATATAAGTAAGGATTTATTTAATAATGATGATATAATTTAGTTTCGAGAAATTTTGACTGAAATATTTGCTAGAGAAAAGAAAAATATCAAATACATTGATAAATTTAACAATAATGAGTTTATAGATAGTTTAATGATTGAATCAGATTATAATTTACGAAAAGCTATTTTAATGGCTGAAGCAGCAAATACCACAAGGTTTTTTTATTGGATACTAGCTTGACATTATTATTGAGAGAAACAGCAGCTAACTGCCGATGGCAAACTTTTTTAATTCTACCTAAAAATAAATCCAATAAAATTTTACTTAAAAATACCACTATTTACTATTGTACCCCAGTGATTATTGATACGTGTAGTTTATTATTGGTGTATTACAAATAATCATAATCGATGGGTGGAGGGAGAAATACCTTGTAGAACAGACATTCTCAACCTATTATATAGAACAATTAACGAAGTTCCACGCATTAACACATTTCCGTTCAGCCATAATTCATGTTTTATACCAGGCATTCTTAACCCTATTTCGCTGTCGACCCCTAAGATGATATTAAAAAAACCTGTGGACCCAAAAAAATTAATAATAATCACAATTTTTAATGAATCATTACATTTGGGTGAAACAAATGATGGTCAAAAGACATGGAGTACTCTATTTTTGATAGGTGATAAACTTGATGAACTATTAATATTAATCTTTAACTCGTCAATGTTCCCAAAATGAAACATGTTTTTCAAGTATTGTTTACAGTACATTATTAATTGTTTACAACATATTTTATCAGATTAATAAAAAGTCTATATTATTTATCATCCCTTTGAAAAATTAATATTATTTATCCCTTGGTTGATGTCTCATAGAATAATGAATATTGACTGATTTTTTGTCCCATTTTCAATTTAAAGCTTTTTTTATGAATAGAAACTTGGCTCAGTCATAAATTTTAATAAAATAATTAAATAAAACCGATGCTCCTAAAATAGAATAATGGAGGTTTCCCAATAAGTTTTTACAAATGTAAAGTAATTTAATTTAATACCAAAGAATTTACTTTTACATGATTTGCGCGTTTTATATTAGTATTTCTGAGCTTTTTTATTCTTATAAACGACATCGATTTAAAATATCAAATTAAAACCTGATAATAAAAGGTAATCCTTCAAAATACCTTGTATCAAAGAGTAATCTGACCAGGAAAGAAAGAATTCATATGATTACTGTTTGTGCTCGAAATGTCTTCGTAGCTACGTGGAATTATAACGATGTTGATGAAACATCATTATCATAAAATAA
>LWCA01000569.1:0-23196 GCA_001642005.1 Intoshia linei | reverse complement strand
GCAGTGTCAAATGCACTACGAGTATATACTCGACTTTTGTCTTAGCGAAAATATTCGCCTGTCCGATAATCCTCACATTGATGAAAAAAATTTTTTTGCCCCACATTTCTCTTATGTAGGAAGGTGTAGTAAATATCCATAGATATTTACTATTTACTTAAGATATATTGATACTATATGTTACTATACTGTCCAAGAATCTTAATTATTATTTTAAATTATCATTGTATAATTAAACACCTACTCGAATAATCGATTTCTTTACAGGTGCATACGCGAAAAATTGCGTATTTAAAAAATATGTATCATAGTGAAAAAATGTTATAATGATACGATTTATTGACCTGCTAGTTACATATGTTTGTTAAATTGTAATTCGTAACATCGTTCTCTTTCAGAAATTTAATTTTAAAATTCAAAATGGGCAAAAGTAAGGATATTTCTTCCCAAACAAAAAATCATATAATGTCATTGCTAGAAAAATCTCATTACAATCAACACAAAATTGCAGACATGTGTGGTGTGTCTCAGTCAGCTGTATCCATTATAAAAAAAAATATGTCAAATCTCAACAAAGTAGTAATTTATACGGAAAAAGGTATGGTAAAAAAATCCACGAATCAGAGAACAGACCGAGTTATACTTAGAACAGCTCTATAAAATAGAAATTCTAGCTGCGCTGAAATCTCTAGAAAATTACAAAGTCAAAATGTTAATGTTTCAAGGTTAACTGTTAATCGTAGATTATTGGAGGCAGTTTACAGATCTTACCGAAAAACAAGAAAACCCCTCCTTACTGAAGGAATGAAAAAACAAGGTTTTTATGGGCAAAAAGTCATGAAAATTGGATTGAACATAAATGGAATGAGGTTATTTATTAATAAGTTAAAATAAATTGTATTATTATATTCATTCATTTTGTACTAATTAATAAAAAACCACCTAATTTGTAATTTTATAGGTTATATTTTGGGACGAATCAATGATTTGTGTGATGGGCAATCAATGTAAAAATGTGCACAGAAGATCATGTGAACCATCAAGGCCAGAATGCATCATACAAACAGTAAAATTTCCAACAAAATTAATGGTTTGGGGCTATATCTTTTGTGGGAATGGGTGAATTACAGATTTGTGAAGGTATAATGAACCAGCATACCTATAAAAATGTGTTAAACAATTTTTTTGATGAAATGACACAACGGCACATTGATCAGAAGTATGTATTCCAACATGATTGCGCTCCATGTTACAAAGCCAAATTTGTAACTTCATATTTTCAAAATGAAGGGATTGCCGTTCTTGAATGGCCCAGAAATTCCCCAGATATGAACCCAATCGAAAATGTGTGGGCACAATTAAAATAGAAAGTTTATACAATTCCAATAAGATCAAAATCGGAACTGATTATTCGCCTACATACAGTATGGAACAATTCTTCTGATTTGAAAAAACTGTATTAATAGTATGCCACGGAGAATTATTGCTCTCATACATGCTAAAGGAGGTGTTACAAAGTATTAATTAATTCCAATTAAACATAAATATATGTGTAACTTATATTCAAAATTTTATTTAATTTCATCGACTCATTAGTGAATTAGTAACCACAGAATATGTAATAAGCAATTATTATAATCTTATGATCAACCCTGTATCATAGGGAAACAACATTATCAATAGTTTTCTGTACAGCTATAAAATTATAGCATTTGATCAATGAAAATGAGTCCAAAACGAAAAATGTATGTAGACCTTTATAAGATACCATCAATGGAATCTCTGAAGATAACTAAACCAAAAATTAATAAATAAAAAAATTTGCAAATTGGACATTTTGCAAAGTTACTATTTACATCAGCGGTTCTGAACCTTTTTCAGGCCATGACCCAAAAACATTTTTGCCTAAAATTCCACATTAAAAAAAACCTTAAAATATCTACTTTTATTTACAGTAAAATACTTTATTTATTTAATTAAAAATTTTAAAGTATCAAGAAAAGTGTTAAAATAATAATCAACAAGTAATTTTAAATTTATACTCGTTAGTGTTTGTTGCACAAAGAATCGTAATTAATTTCTATTAGTTTATTCAATCTTAATCGCATTATTCCTCGGTTTTTCACATCCAAATTTGACCTCTTCTTACTAAAAATATCGACCATTGCTTAAAATCCAGCTTCTACAAGCCATGTTGTAGGAAAAGCAATAATGCTTGGTTGAACATAATCAAACACAACTGGATTTGATTATTGAATTTTCATAAATCCAAATACACCTTTCTAATTTCGAATCTTAGTTTAAGTCCAAGAGTTTTTCAGTTAGTTCAGGACTGGTTTCATCATCTGGTTCAAAGTTTTAAAGATCTGTAAACCATAATTTTTTTTAATGTTCAAAATTTTCTGTGGCCCACGTTGAGAACCCCTGATTTATATAATATGAAATATAAATAATGATATTTAATTACTTCAGCCATATTAAATGCAACTTGAACATAGTTAATATGTAAACGATATCCTTCAACCAGTTTGTACACCTTAAACACCAAATTTCGGTAGGTAATTATTTTTAATTGTTCAATTATAAAGTATAATTTGTGATTAAAGAAAAATTCTTGTTTTTCATCACGAATGCGCGTCAAATTTTTAATATCACCATTTCTAAAAAAATTATTAAAACAAATTTAATGAAACGTTACACTACCGCCTTCACTAAAGGTATGTAAAACTGTAAATTGTAATCATTCAACATTTTAATACAAATTATTTTGTCCTATAAAATATATAAAAACAACAGATAATACAGTTTTCTAAATCATTTTTTGGGTGCTATTTTAATAAAACAGCTAAGAAAAAGAAACAAAACTTGTGAAACTGAAATTAATGAAAAAAGTCACGTCACCAGTTGAGCACCTCATATTGATAAAACCTGCAATAAATAGTACACTAAATAAAAATTACATGAAGTAGTGCCATTGGAACTAAATAAATAAGAATTTGTCTTGTATTTTTTTTCGATATATTTGTACAATTGGCTAATGTTTCTGAAAACATTTCAAAAGCTACAAACGAATAAGCTATATAAATTTAAAAGGAATACATTGTTCTGGTTTCCCTTTGAATAAAAAATGTCTGGCCCTTAAATATCTAAAATATTGTATAAAAGTACAATATTAACTATCAACTTGTGAGTAACGACATCCAATGGTGGAAATGGGATATTATCACTAATCGCTTTATCAATGGCACGTAAAATTGAATCAATTAAATTAGTTTTGTGAATCTAAACCATACGAATAGTGTAAAGAGGTGCAAACCCTAAAATAAATTCGCATCAATTGATTAGATATATGGATGAGAGCATTTTTTCGATTTGAATCATTTTGTCTAAGTAAAAATTAAATTTGATTTTTAAAAAGTAAATATCACTTGTATCCCGCCAATTTTCTAAAACATTTTAATACAATTTCAGCGCAATGTTCCATCGGGACACTTTTTTTGTTGTTTATAGTAATTTCATTCAAATGTTTGCTAGACTAGACACAAATTAGATTGTATACGTATGAATCACCAATTGACTCAATCTTCGTAAATCAGTCGTAAGTTGACATAGGGCAGCATTATAAACTTTACTGTATTTAAATTCATGATCATCGATTGCTTCAAGAAAATTACTAAATCATGAAAATAGATATATAAAATTTTACAGGATGCAATTGATTTGATATTCCATAGCTTCATTATATTTTTTTAATAAAATGGCTTTACAACATCTAAAAGTTAAAATGTATTCACTTGACATTGTCAACAAAATTATCCTATTTCATTTCATTTTTGACCAAATACTTTTCAAACTTGTTATATATTATTACATTTTCAGATTAAAAAAAATCTCTAAAAAGCGACAAAAATTTTTATCGAATGGTCGGTACCATTTTTCACTAGCGGGTCAAATCCTTTGAGAACCTTTAGAAAAATGTACAATTTTAATTAAAAATTTGTAAATATAGATTTAATAATTGATCTGGCTAACGGGTGCCAAATTTAAAAAATGTTAAGAAACCCTAATTTAGATTATCAAAAAATGATAATTATAATTTACATAATTCTCAAATATCGCGAAATGCCAAATTTATAAACTTGAATGGGAAAGTAAATAAATAATTACAACATATTAAAATACAAAACATTGACAAATTCTTTGATTCCCATTGGAGCCAAAATACTATTAATATCATTAATTGATTTTTTGCAAAATTCAATTTTTAAAGTAAAATATTTCAATGATATGTAATTCTAAAATAATTAAAAATAAAAATTGTAAAATATAAAAATTTTACATTTATGGAATCTTCTTCATCTTGAGAATTACATATACAATTACCGTACTATCAATGAAACAATTAAACAAAATGATAAAATATACTTACGCTACTCACAAATTGAAAAAATTTCATTTTAAAATTAATTAAATTTAAATAAATGTATCAAAATTGATAAAGTTCAACTTTGTTGAAATTAGATTATTATAATAAAGAATAAATTTTAAGCCGAAAATTTTTGTTCTTCATCATAGATAAGTAGTTTTGGCTTTACATTTAACACCAAATAAACTAAAATTGATAGTACGTATTTTTTCTGGCCACTTTAGATTTTATCAAATTTGGAAAATAGTTTATTGACAAAAATTTATATTTTTTATGGATTTTTCAATTTCCAGACACATGTTATCTTTTCGATGTTTGAATTTTACTTTTTCTATTGTGCTGAGTACTAGCTCAGGCGTTAATTTTCCTGCAATTTTCAATACTTCTAAATTGAAACAATGTACTGTATGTAATTATGAGTTGCTGTATTAGAGCAAGCATTTTCAATCTTATTAACTTTTATACTATGGATTTGAAAAATTGCCTCGGGCGGTATTGTTATGATTCCATCGTACTTGCGGGTGTACCGCATTTATGGATATTTTTAATTTATAAATTACCCATTATATTTTTTTGAATTTTAGGGTTGGCGTCGTCCATATGGAGAAATAAAATGTTGTAATCATTTTCAAAATAAGCTCGATATAATTCTATATCACAAACTTGCATACGGTTAATGAGACTTTGATAATAGTCGCGAGCAATAGAAATTACCAACAAGCGGATTTCATCGCTAGCGTCATTCATTCGACTGAGTAAAGAATTTGACCATAATTTCATTAGACAATCTATACTTAAGACACTTTTTTCATTTTGTGAATTTTTTATAAGCAAACTCAATATTTTACATGCAATAACTCTTGTCGTTTTTTTATCTTCTTCCAACATTGCCAGCACGCTCGGTAGAACATTTTCAATATTTGATGAAATCTAAAAAAAGGAAGGTATTAATCAAAACCGAACCTACCGGACTTGAACCTGAAAATCAAAAATGAACCCGAAAAAAATTTGTAAATGTTGCCTAATGGCATAGTCCCAATCGGAAACGGTAAATCAGGCACAATTTTTATAATATAAAAATTATATATTATGAACATTTTTTACCAAAGTGTCAATCGGTAATTTTCAGATTTACCAAAGAAGAACCCAGTAGAAAAAGAATTTCAGATTATTTTTTTAGCAAACCTTAAAGAAAAGAAGTTTTTAAGATTTTTTTAACCATCCTTGAAGGAGAATATTCAGATTTTTTTCAAATCCTTGAAGGACAATTTTTAGATTGTTTTTTGAAAATTTCCCTTCAAGGGCTAGGTTAAAACCAAAATCTTGAAAAACCCTCCACTTCAAGGTTTAGTAAAAAAAAATCTGAAAATTACCGATTGACACTTTGGTAAAAAATGTTCATAATATATAATTTTTAACCAAGCCCATGAAGGGAAATTTTCAAAAATTAATCTAAAATTCCCTTTCAAGGGTTTGAAAAAAAATCTTAAAAAAAACTCTTTAAGTTTGGTAAAAAAAGAATCTGAAAATTCCTCTTCAAGGGTTTGGTTAAAAAAAATCTGAAATTTTTCATTCAAGGGCTTGGTTAAAAAAATCTAAAAAAAGCCTCCTCTTTAAGTATTGGTAAAAAAATAGCTGAAAATTCCTCTAAGGATTTGGTTAAAAAATTTTCAAAAATCATTTCCTTTAAAGTTTGATTAAAAAAATAATCTGAAAATTTTCCTTCAAGAATTTTGTTTCAAAAAATCTTATAAAAGCTTTCATTTTAAGGTTAGGTAGAAGATATGATCATAATATATAAATTATATAATATAATTTTTTTATTTTATGAAAATAGAAACTTATTTACAGACATATTCACTTGAGTCTTATTAATCTAAAATCGCCTCAGTCACCTGTCCACGGTCTGGAGTCAAGACTATGGACTTGGCTTTGATTATCAGCTGAAATCAGTTACACTGTAAAATAAAATTTGTTTAATCCTCAATTTATAAAAATGAGGTTCTCTTATTAATAAGTTTGAGGTACGGTAGGTTATGATCTGTTATTAATATATCGTAGGGTTGGCTAATTCCGTAAATTTTTTCGACATACAATTTATTAATTTTTTTAGTATTTTTGGGTAAGAACAAATATAATATAATTATAACAAAATGTTTCATATAGATTGAAACGAAAAACGAGAAAATTGCCGATCCCAACATATAATAAATACCACATAGATGTCAATCTGTTTACTGTTTAGAAGAGTAAATAATGCAGAAAGTGCTGATGATCGAACAGCCGCCTGAGTTAATCCAGCAATCCATGTTAAATTTGGAATTATAATATCCTGAATAAACCATTCTTCATTTACGCCAATTAAAAATGAATCGTTATGATTATTAGGTAAATTTTTAAAATATCTAGCCAATTTTATAAAAATTTTTAGTTTCATTTCGGCATCTCGATTTTTGTCAAGTAATATCCTTAATATAGTTTTAATGTCTTGTAACGTCAACACGTAGTATATATCAAAATTTGAAAGAATTTCCAAAAAAACTGCAAGTTCAACACTATTTTTATTCCATATATTAACGTTGCCAGACATATCCTGCAAAATTTTACTGCAGTATTTATCATGAATTTGAATCTCTAATAGTTTGTAAACATCTTTAATAATATTGCAAAATTTTTCCATGTTAAGTTTTGCCGTTTCTAATTGGGTGTCTTTACTTAATGAGATGCACGAAATTGCAATATTATAAAATTCATCTTCAATTTTACATTCCATTGAATTGATACAGTAGTCTTTAAAATTACAGAGAAGTACTGTCATTATTCTATTTATGGCAGATGTAACCTTTTCATTATATGTTTGTACGTGCTCCATCAATATTAATGTTACATCACGCACACTATTATGATCCAAAGACATTTTTGGGTTACACCCTTCGAGTATATAGCTTAATATGGATAACAAATGAGCCAAAGAATGTTGTGTAGTACCAACTCTATTAATTTCTGGACAAACAATTTTCCACCAATCTGCAAATGGTATGAAACAACCAATGATTCTACAACATTCACGTATCTAAAGTTTTATTAATATTAATAGTAAATAAAAAATATTTAATATTATATAACAGTGGTTCCCAAATTTTGAAACCTACGGACCCACAATCCATATATCCTTTATTTATAAAAAATTGATTGTCTATGTGTGTGTTACCGTTTATTTGAAAAAGTAACAGTCATAGAATTTCAAAAACATACATTCTGGACGCGTTTTAACATCATTACTATTTTCGTAAATCTCAACCTCTGAAACTTACATCTTCATGGTCAAACCCCAAAATTACCAGTTTTTTTAAATGAAAAAAGTCTCAGAATTTTATAAGCCATAAATGTGTAGTTTTTAAAATCATGAGCGTTACCATTATCTCAACTTGAAAAACTTAAAATCAATTAAAAAATCGATCTTAAATTAAAAAGTCAATTATTTTAAATGAAATTAGTAAGTAAAAAAAAAATTTGAACGCCCCACCAGTGGCCTAGCCAGAGCCGTTTTAAGGCATGGGCAATATGGTCTATAGCCCAGGGCCACTCATTAAAAAAGGTCCCCAATTAATAAAAGTACTTTACACTTATATCTTAAAAAAAGGCCCCCAATTTATTAAAAAATACTTCATTTATATCTTAAGAAACAGTTTATAAGTTTTGAAGTGTGGGAATTCAAATAGCTAGAAAGAAAATAGTTTAAAGAATAAAATTTCTGGTAAATATTCAATTTAAAATATATTCTACAATGTTTATCATATAATATTGACATAAAAACTGTTTCAAATGATAATATTAAACATTAAAACCTTTCTATTAAGTGAATATTCAAAAAAGAAAGTATGAAATCTTTGATTTTCTCTTATTAATTTTTAAAAAAGAGGCCCTAAAATTTTTTTATCGCTTCGCTAAAAACTTTAAAGAGCTTCCGGTCCTTTGCTTAGCCCAGTACCACGAAGTAGCTTAAGACGACTATGGGCCTAGCCCCACAGTTAGTAAATACTAGATTAAATCAAACATTAGACTCACTTGAAATATTGCTACACGAAATTGGTCCTTCCCTTTTCGGACTAACATACTTAATATCCATTTAAAAAATATTAAAACCCTGAAAAAGTATTTCAACCAATTTTGTAGCAATGGGAGGGAATAGTGTTTGCGGTGTTTCAATTTTTGATGTGAAAAACAATGATACTTTTCCACTGTTCTATATTACCTCTATTAAAGTTTCATCTGAATGATTGAAAAATGCGCGTATCAAAATAGAAAAAACTTGACACATATTGATGGTAACATTTTCTTCTACATTAAGCAAAATGTGTTTCAACAATTGAATAGATTTTAATCGCGTTTCATCCAACCAGTCTCTAACTTCTGTTTTTAAAGCTCCCATTAATTTACCAAAATGATTCGATACCATTGTTCTACATCCAATATTAGGTCGTTCATCTAATTTTAAGTTTAAATTCACATTTTGATACATAATCTATAAACAATGATTTATTTCAATGGCATGTAAAGACAGAGCCGAACCTAAACTAAAAAAATATCCAAAAACGATGCATAGTGCTATATAGTGATATATGTTATATCATATATAGTTTATATTATAGACCCTATCCACTTTTCAAAATTCTTGGCTTGATATTTAAAATTTAGCACACAAAATAGTTATAATTATTGAATATTTTTTTAAATTCTCGAACTCGTTTGGTTTTCAAAAAAAAGACAATTGGGCTTTTTAACCCGTAAGATGTGAGTTTGGGAGGTTGAAATTTATTTTGCTAACACCTCCGGAAAAAACTGTACTTAAAATGTGGACTTTATTAAATTCTAAGACTGGTAGTTATTGAAATAAACGATAACACACACACAGACAAACAAAGAATATTATATAGGTAAAAATTTTGAAAAATGAAAAATTTCGATGAGGTCACCCAAAGAGGGGATTCGGGTACGTTTTTTCCACCTTGACATGTCATTGATTCATGTCATTGTTTTAAAATGTAAATGAAATGTACTTTTAAATGGATAATATTCAAGTGAACAACTTAGATATTGTTGTTCATCTCTAAATCTTTCTTTATTCTCTTCTATGTATTGCATTCCTGTATCATGCCAATAATTGGTGCTTTGTTCAACTATATTCATACTTTCATCGCTGAACCCAGTTAAAAGCAAAGGAATTATATTTGCTTGATATGAGTAACGATCCCGTAAATTCATTAACCACTTTCCTAGACAATGTATAGTTGTAACACGAACTTTTTCGACCGAATCAAAAAGTCTTTGAGCTAAATGATGGCAAGCGTCAGGAGTATTTTTTTCATCGTTAGATACGACATAAAAAATTGCGTTTATAGCAGAAATCCTAACACCGGATCGTCGATGTGATGACAATGTGTATAAATTGTCGAGGATCACCTTGTTGGAGTCATCTTTTGGAGGGATAATGATAACTTTTGAATACTCTTCTACACAAAGACATGTATATTTCAAAGCTTCCGGAAATGTATCAGCAAGTGATTGCGACAACGCGTTACTGAATTCAACATGATTAATAATGCAATTTATAGCATTTTTAAAATTGTATTGATCCTTTTCATGTTTGAAATTGCTTTTTTCTTCGCACACAGTATTAAGCAAAAATAAAAAATTATGTATACTCTTGAGAATGAGTAATCTTACTTCTTCGCTAGAGTCCTTTTCAATGACAAATTCATTATTATTATCACGATCTTTATTAAAAAAATTACAATCTTTCTGTTTATCCAAGAGTCGAAATGTTAGATACTGAATTATTGATAGTATTCTTTTAATAGGTTCCAATTTTTCTATATAAGTTTCAGGTGAAACGTCAAATAATTCCCAAATTTGATTGGTAAAATTATCAAATAGTTGAATTATAATTTTATCCAATACTACTACAGAAATTTCTCTAATTGTTTCAGATTTGTCGTGTAACGATAAAGTCGTAATCTTATTAGCAATTCTATATAATAATAAATTTACTTGTTTGCTATTCTCGGTTAAATTGGTGATATTAGAATTGACAGTTTTCACTGATTTTAAACGTTTTCCTTTATTTGCATCTTGTAGCAAATTTAGACTTCTTTCTAGATCCAAATTTAAATCAGACATTTGTAATTGTAAAAATATTTATACCGTACATCTTGGTTACATTTAACGCTTCTTGGAAACTTGTATAAATACTTGGAAATATTCAAACAAATGTATATAGTTGTATGAATATAATTATAAATCAAATATTTAAATTTTTAAATAGTTGAACATTTCACCGAAATTTCGAAAAATTTAATATTTAAAATTTTATAAGTCAATTATAAAAATGTCGAAAGTATTATTGAAAGGTTATTAAAAAAATAAATTATTATCCTGTACTTGTATAAAAATGATGTCTGTGTCTGTTTGTAACCATTTATTTACACAATTGACAGTTTTTTGATTTAAAAAAACTCAATTGCAAATACAGTTTTTCCCAGGACGTGTTTTTATCTATTTTTGAGTTTCAGAATCTGAGTCCTTTAAGGTCAAAAAGTCCAAAATCAATCCCAAAATGTAATAAAACGTACATTCTGGAACGAGTTTTAAAAGCATTAACATTGTCGTTAATCTCAGCCCCAAAAACGTATAGCTTCATGGTCAAAACCACAAATTACCCTTTAAACTGAAACATGTCATAAAATTTTTTTAAACATAAATTCTGGGATAGTTTATAAAATTATAAACATTGTAATAAATGGAAACATCAAAAAAATAATTTTGACGATCAAAGCCAATATTACCATTTTTTTTTAAAATGAAAACAGCCCTAGAATTTAAAAAAAATGACAGATGGTACAGTTGTATCCTGTTAAGACACACAAAAATTTTTAATCTGAATAAGTGACGCCTTCACGGTCAAAAAAGTACTTTAATATTAATTTTTTTTATTGCGAAACTATTTTATTAAAACAAAAAATTTGAAATAATTAATGGTCCTACAATTAAAAAAGAAGATTATTCTGATAGAGCTTATTCTATTTGATATAATTACACAATTTCAACCTCAAAAGTCTATGTATTCCCGGTGAAAAATAATTTTTAATATATTATCAACCAATATTTTTTAAATGTTGGATTAAAATTAAAAAGTAAAATAATCATCCTACAATTTCAAAAAAAATATGCATTGAACGTCTACACATTTTTAATAACAAAATATGGGTGGAAATCTATATAATTGATTTCTTCGGGTTTTTTTTCATTGCTACTCAATTTTTGATTCTGAAATTCTCATTTTCAAAACATTTAATTTTAAATTTAAATTATAACAACGAACGAAGTACTAAAAGACAACTTCGTTATTATCATATTTATATTTATTACAATGCTTTGCAATATTGGTAAAATTCAATTGAAATCTGTTTCTACTAAAGTGCTGATTCCGTTAATTATTGATACATAATTGGTATTTTTAACTATTTATTAAATTTATACTGAATATATATTATCAGTGATAATTTATCACATTGAAAATGACAAAATAGGTTTTTATAATTTTATTTTGTCACAATTTTTAAGATTGTACTGTTTTTACTTATTTATAATATTATACACATTCTGTCTAATAAATTCAAAAATGGGTTAACAATTTTTTTTAAAGGTCTTTAGACAAATGTTAACCAAATAGATTTAACGTGGAATAATTCACTTTAAATTAAATGATAATGTTATATGACGGGTCCACGTGTAACAAGTTTGGAACCACTCCTTTAAATAATTGATAATAGTGAATAGTAGAATTTTGAGATTAGATTTTTTTATTGAATTTATTTTTCTGGTATAATAAAAATGTCCGCCCTCAGCAGAGCTAGGATGCTATTTGTAGGAAGTACATATCAGTCAAGCCAGTTATTGATAAAATTGATTAGTTGGATCACAAAATTAAAAATTAAATTGAAATGTATTTGTGCCGAAAAATCAGTTAACTCTTACTAGCAATTTTAATGTTATTATAAAAAAATTTATAAAAATTAACCATCTCATTTTTTCGTTTCAGATATATACGTCAATTTCAGGTTTAATAATAAATTTTTTATAATATATAATTTGGTTATTTTTTTTTTTCTGGTTTGTTTTTCTTTCCAACAATATCCATTAGTTCAACACTCATATAATAAGGCTTTTCGGTTGAACCATCATGTCGTTCCAAATCTTCAACTAAAAACGTAAACGTAAATATTAAACTATTAAAATATACTTTTAATTTGAATAATAAACTAAAATGTAATTAAAAATCATTAAACATACGAAAACAGAGGAATAAGGTATCAACACCCATACTATAAACACTGAAAAACAAAGAAGCAACAATGAATGTACCGATAGCGACAATCTACACAAATTTATAAATTTTTGACATGAATAGATAAAAGTTCTTACGATAACTGGAATGAAAAAGTAATTGAGAAAAATGCCCGCAATCAATAAGTTTAAATCAAACAATTGTCCATTGAATAAAAAGTAAGCTAATGTTGTCATTCCGGCTGTAACCACTATTTTACTGATAAAGAGAACAAAATCAGTAACTTTATCCACCACAACCACTCTAATTGATATTATTAACAATAAAATTAATCAAAATAAAAAATAAACCTTAAAATATTTCTGATAATTAGAAAGAATGCATTTTTCGCTGAAACACAAAAATTTTTCCCGTAAATTGCACACTAAACATAATGTAATGGTAATAATAAAATTCAAAAGATTACCATAATATAAGCATTTTTATTGATAAATTTCATAAATTTTTCCAAACACCAGAAACAACATTTTAAACAACACATGATAAATCGTGCTACAGGATTTGTTAGACTTTTTAGTTTTTGATCCAAATACTCCAAAAATATACGAATCATTTGAATAATTGCAATAATAAGGGCACCAAAAGCCATTGTTCCAATATGGTAACGGAATGCTCGCCATGCAGACCCCAAAAGTGGAAACGTAGGAATATCTTTTGGTTTATTGAATGCCCAATAATAACCAGAAAAAGCACCAGCAAGCGTCATTTGTCCAAAAGCAATTATAAAATTTAAAACCCATAAAAACATAAACAATTGGTAAATTTGCAATATGTAAATGTATCTACGTTATTTTATAGTAAAATTAAAAATATATCTTACTCGTCTCCACCGTATTTTAGGAAATTGCAAAGTTTTCCTGACGTTGAAGACTAAAATAAATTGACTCATGAAATGACATTACAATTTAGTGTCATGTTAATGTTTTAGTAAATATACCCCAGTTGGATCACATGGCACAGCGGCAGTCAAACTACCAACAGTTTCTGTTAGTTTTAATGAAGCATCAGTCGTTACTTGTAAAGGAGATTCAGTAAATTGTGGAGAACCCATCGTTTGAATGTACCTAATAATAGGTATGTACATTTTATTGAATAAGAAATAATTTTATTAAAATTTACATTGCAGATACTATCCAAAATCCTAGCGCCAAGATTTCAAAAATAAATGGAAATATTGGGAAAATTAAAGTAAACATCATAGATCCAATTGCTCTAAGTATTAAATTAAATACAGCCAATTACCTTACTTATAAACCGTTTCATTATTGAAATTTTACATTTAGTTACTGAAGGTATTGTAGTGTCACATAGCTGCTATAATATAGCCCTTAACCACCTCAGTAAGACTGTTGAATTGACAATTTAATTCTGAATTTGGTAAAATGAGGCTTCAATTTTACAAAAATTTCGTCAAGGTCCGCCCGAAGAGGAGTCTCGGGTACGTTGAGTTCGGCACATCTTTTAAACATAAAATTTTTTCAATAATGATGGGTTTGCTTATTGTGCAAGCACATATAATTAAATGGTTTTTGATAAAACCTGCTAGTTTCTTTAATAATTGATACAGCAATTTTTATTCTATTTCTCAAAAATATGACCAAAATCAACATAATTATTAGAAATATCGCACAAATTATCCCTAAATTTAAATAACATTAAATATATAAATGCAGAGTTTCACTAAACAATCTAGACACAATAATTTTAATTATTAAATACATTTTAGGCCAACATTTTATTCGCGTTTCCGATCACGTTTTTAGCCTATTTATAGTATAAAGAATCTCATAATGTTTTGATACGGTTGGTAGAATTAAAAGTAGATATTAAACATTTTTAAACTATTTTAAAAAAAATAGAAGGATGGTGCGGAAAAATTTTTAGTTATCAAATGTGGCGCTAAATTAACGTTAGCGGTGACATGTAATAATATAATTGCACATTGTAATGTATTAAATTTACCTGCAACTAACCATGTTTCTTTGTAGTTAGCATAAGCTTTGTAATCAGTTCCAACAGAAAATGCTGGGGTAGCTACTTTGTTTAATAATATTACGTACTCATTGAAACAATAATAAGTTGCTATTTTAAATGTAAAATTAATTTAAATTTTAAATCAATATTACCAAAAGCAAATACGATTGTAAAAGAAATAAGAGATACCCAAACCATGATACCACTAATCCATCTCATTATTACTATCCAAATAAAAGAAACCAGTGCTGCTAGAACGAGCATTCTAATTTTAATGATTATTAATGTGTAAAGTAGACATATTATATTATAAATTAAATTGACGCCCTTTTTGAAAATGGTGTGAATTATATTTTCATTTTTTAATTTCGATCCCTGTTAAAATATTTCATAAAAAAAGGGTAATAACAATAATATCTTAAAATCTTGAACACAGTACAAAGTACAATTAATCGAATAACCATTGAAACCAGTTTGAAAAACCCTGTAATAAACGAATAACTCATGCGAAATACATAATATAATACTTAACTCAAGTTGTAATACTTTTTTCGTGGTAGGGTATAAAAGGGTTTATTTTAACTTTTTTGGTGGTTTTATTTTAAATTTTTTATTAAATTATGCTTAAAATAAATAAATATTTAATTCTATTTAAAACTACACACCTAAGAAAAAAACTAAGAAAGAAATTGCACATGTATAACAATATCACAATAAAATATAACTAAATTATTACGCGAGTAGTAGCCACCATACAGATCGAACGTCATCTACAGCCTTCATAACATAATTTAATCCTTGAATCAATTGGTTTAAAAAGCTAAAATAAAAATGTGATTAATTTTTATGTGAAATAATTATTATAAATTAAACTTAATAATTACAAAGCTCCATCCGTCAGCGATGCAGTTGTAATTGGTTTATCCAACTTATCTTTTAAGTTCAATGCCGTTACATTAAGTGACGATGTAGCACTATCCAAAAAATAAGGCAAGCATCGTTGAACCTCTAAATTTTTATCAATAATTATAATTATTATAATTGTTACTTATATAATATGCTTGGTGTGTCTGTGTGTGTTATCGTTTATTTTAATAACTACCAGTCTTAGAATTTTATAAAGTCCACATTGTTATTAAAGTTTTTTTCGGGTATATGTAAGATAAAGTTAAACCTCTCAAACTCACATTTTACTGGCCAAAAAGCCCAATTGTTCTTTTTTTGAAAATTAAATGAGTTCGAGAATTTGAAAAAATATACACTCTCATACGGATTTAAAATTATAAATATTATCATAAATTTAAATTTAAAAAAATATATCTTCAAGGCCAAAAAGCACTGTAGTATTCATATATTTTTTTTCGAAATATTTTATGCTATTTATGAGAATTTTTAGAATTGGACTGTTTTTACTTTATTTTTAATATTATACACCCATTCTGTCTAAAAAATTAAAAAAATAGGATAAACTATTGTTTTTAAAATTCTATACGCAAATGTTAACAAAAAACTAAAAAAATTAAGATGGAATAAATCACTTTAAAGTAAAAAGTAATGTGATATGATGGTTCCACCTGAAACAAATTTGGGAACACTTTTTTAAAGGATTGATAATAGTGAATAGTAGGATTTTGAAGTTAGATTTTCAACGTGAATTTATTTTTTTGGTATAATAAAAATGTGCCCTCGGCAGAGCTAGGTGTTGCTTGTACATAGTATATAACAGTCAACCTAGTTATATTATAATTAAATCACATAATGTACTTGTAATGGTATGTATTCATACGTATACGAGTATAGTATATACGTATATTTTTATTTAAAATATCTAAATATTATACGGTATGTAAATTTTGCTAACAACTTAAATTTTACCACAATATAATTAAGATGATAAAAATTATAATAAAGATGTATATTTATCGATGTAATAATTCAATAGAATTCGATTCAATAGGGTGTCACACGTATTTAAGAATCTAAGACGAACGGGACGCATTTTATTAATTTTGGTGAAAAAATTAATAATCTGGAATATTATATTCCAAAAATGCTTATTCAGTGGGGTTGGAGAAAAATGTAATTAAAACATTTTCTAATATCAATTTGAATTTAATTTTATTATACAATATTTTATGAATTTAATGACCAGAAGTCAATTTCCTACAGAACCAAAGGGATGGGACAGGATATATGGACAATTCTCTTTATTTTTGTAATGTATTCTTTATAATTCCTTATTTTTGTCGCATATGGCTATATAAAATTTTGGATGGATGCAGCTACCCCTAAAAATACCTATCAGAATGACGTGGAAATGTAAGAATGTTGGCAGGAATTAAGCCGTAAATCCATATGGCTTAAATCATTATGTGACAGTGCATTTAATAAATAAAATAATTATTGATATACATGTAAATATATTAATTATATTATTTTTTATCGATTACCTATTGCCTGTGATGCATTCATATTCATTTTTTTGATAATAATTAATAACATAATATTAATAGATAACATTATAAACCAGAACCATGGTTATACAATTATTTGCCATTTTTTTCCAAATAAAGTTCAGTTTTAAATTTTACTTAATATTTTTATGTTATATTTAAAATAACCAACCCCACTCAAATAAGCATTTTTGGAATATAATATTCCAGATTATTAATTTTTGCACCAAAATACACAGGATGCGTGCCGTTCGTCCTAAAAATTCTCAAATTTTTGAAAAAATGTGACACCCTAGTATTTAAATTTACTTGATGAACTGGGAATGTAGAAAGCTGCACATTTTTCTTGTGTAATGATATCCTGAACAGACTAAATTATATAATATAGATTAAATTTTCACTAAATGTAGATACGCAAAATAATATTAGAATCAAACATGTCATTAGAATAATAATTCATTTCCACGCGGTTCATGTTTATAAATAATTGATTCATTGATTGATTCATTGAAGAGCTTTCAGTAAAGAAGCGCAAATTTAATTTTATAATTGTTCAAAAACGTACCAATGCGTACTGCCATAAAGATCGACCCATCTCTTTATGGGTCTAGAGGAGGGGTTCTTAACTTTTTTTAGAATCGCCCCTAAGCCTATAATTCACACATATTTCATTAAAATCTCCCCTCCATAATTCATCAAAACATTGTTACTATTGCCAATTTTTTAAAGAATCGACCCGTAAAACCAATAATTGTCTTATTGTAAACAAATTGTAATATTTTTGTATATTATCTTAGACCAGTGGTTCTTAACCAGGGTGCATAATATATTTTTGGGGTGCACAGAGCTATTTTTAATTTTTTTTAATTACATTAATAAAATAATTAGTTAAAAATTATATATTAATTAATTAATTAATGTTTTTTTTAAATGAGTGAAATTACATAATTGATATTTTTATTATCAACAAAAAAATTAGATATAAAACATAATTTCATAGTGTAAATACTTATTAAGTTAAGCTAATAATAAATGATATCTTTATTAAAAAATTTATGTTTTCAATATTTGAAGTGTAATTTTTTAATTAAAAATCAAATTGTTTTATATATGCTACATGCGAAAAAAAATTTTTGATCATTCTTTTAGGTGCCGCGATTTTTGGAAATTTTATAAGGGTTCCGCACTGTAAAAAAGGTTGAGAAACACTGCATTAGACCTATTCACAAATAAAATCACATCTACTATTTACCAAGGCTGTTACGGGTTGGCCCAATTTGTGAACAAAAAATTTTGAAAGGGGTTGTTGAGGGTTTTAAAAATGGTAATTTATTAAAAAATAGATATGGTTCTTATTCTAAAAACCTGACCATCCAATGTGCAGTTAAAAAAACATCGTGGGTAATATCATAATAAGTCATATCATATGGGTAATTTAGTAAAAAAGGTTAGGAAACACTGGTATAGATTAATCGTATTAATTATTAATATATAGGAATATGGCAGGACCAAGTTATCTCACATTAAAAAATGGTATACAAAATTGTAATATTAATATTGTTGATGATAAAAATCTTTAAAAATTCGGTGAAAAAATGTACTCTTAAAAACCTATCATAATATTGCACCAAAGGTTTGGAAGATATTCAATTTATAAACATATGATCAAAACCATGTTTACAAACAACTCTTTGTGTGCGCTTCTGACAAAATGCAATTTTAATGATTATAATCAGGATTCAAACTACTATCATCCACGTGAACCTGGATAATGTTGACAATTTCGATGAGATGAGAGTACGATCCTGTTTTTTTAGTGTTAATGAAGTTGAGTATGATGTGTTATTATGTTCATAATTATTGTCAGAGTGTAGGCTCATTATTGATATTGTTCTTTAGGTTTTTCTTACAGGTGTATTAGTATTGTTTATTATGAAACCAAGTAAAATTGAGAAATACAGAAAACTAAGGTTCATTTTGAATTTGCAAGTAACGATTTTTTATATTTTGAATAATGACATTGGAAAGTACAGTTATATGGTATATTAGATTCATATTATAAATTTTATTTCATGAAGTTCTATAAATTTTTTATTTTGTGGCGGACCTAATAATATATCATTTTTAGCTTGGATACTTCAGATTATCTAAGAAATGGAGAT
Source organism: Intoshia linei (assembly GCA_001642005.1). NCBI lineage: Eukaryota > Metazoa > Orthonectida > Rhopaluridae > Intoshia > Intoshia linei. The sequence goes on along the minus strand of LWCA01000569.1, from coordinate 3,774 downwards.
TTTACACCTAACAGGTTACAATGAATTTCATAAATAGATGATAATTTCTAGAATGGCTGCACAAATAGACGCTTCTATGATGCTTTGTCAGTCAAAAATGAACGGAAACCCGGAAAATAACATTGGATTATTAACAATGAAGTATGTCGATGTTAATCTAATTTTTTATATAGATAAATTAGACCAAATGTAATAATGACATTAACTACTGATATTAACATTATAATTTCGCAATTGGATATGCTCAAAATTTCTGAAGAAAAGCAAAAATTTGATATAGCTTTGCGGACGGCACATGTTAGTTAACATTTAATAAACTATATTTATGTATAGCTTGTTTTGAAACATAGAACATCTACTAAGCATAAAATGCGCATTATTGCTTTTGTAGCAAGCCCTATAGAATGCACCAATAAGGAGGTAAAATTAATATAAAATTATTTAAAAATATAGCTCAGAGATCTTGCTAAAAAGTTTCGCAAAGAAAAAGTAGATGTCGATGTTGTAAACTTTGGTGAAGAGGTAAAATTTTTATAATTCAATAAATTTTATTTAGGAGTTAAACAAATCCAAACTTGAAATTTTCATTGATGCTATCAATGGAAAATCTGGAACTGGGTATATATAATATACCATTTTATAAAATTAGTGGTTCTCAAGGTGGATGACTAGAGTTTGTGTAGTGTAATTGAAGTCAATATTACCTCACAATTCATTTATTATTAACTAATCATTAAATCTTACGTATCAGTATAATGAATTAGTGTTTGAGAGTTAGATGGTGTCCCGCAAAATCTTGACAACCACTGCTCTACATTATTATTTTTATTGTGATTATTTTCAGTTCAAATTTGGTGAATGTTTCTAGAGGTTCTGTTTTGATTGATCAAATTAAAAACTCTGCCATGTTGAACGATTCATCTATAATGTCTTCTTCCAACTTTGAATTTGGTGTAGATCCAAGTATTGATCCGGAATTAGCTTTAGTAATTTTTATAGATACAGTCAAATCTGCTGAACATTAACATCAATCTCTTTGTAAATAGGTTTACATTAAAAATAATATGAACGTGTACTATGTAATTATGGGTGCATTTTTTTTATTTATCATAATCAACAATGTACCATAAATATTTAAGTAATAAAAAATTTTTATGTACTTCCTTTGACTCCATAAAAATTATTCACATTTTTGTATTTTAAGGTGAACTGGTCTGAAATTTAATTAGTGTTCAATGAACACAGTTCAGATGTGACTTTTATTAATTTTCTTTAAATTTTCAATAGGCTCTCAAAATGTCAATGCAAGATCACCAAACCGATACAGTGCAATCTGGTGGGACTTCTGGTTTGTCTGAAATTTCCATTTTAACTGATTTATAGATTTAAATGCCATTACAAATTCAACGTCAAATGATCACCAAGCAGGCAATACAGAATCAGTATTATTAAATCCAGAATCCTTAGATATTGAATCCATGTCAGATGAACAACAACTTATTTATGCCTTACAGTTGTCTTTAAAAGGTATTTTATATAGGGTTTGTTTTGAATATTCAATATACATGTTTGTATTTGGATATAATTATCATTATAATATTATAATACCACATATCATGGTTAATTTTTTTTAACAACAAAAATACCTTAATAAAAACAGTAGCTAATTTAATTAAATATCAGATGTTATTTAGAATTAATGAGCTATAATCTAACAACGTTTAAGAATATTATCATTATATAATAAATAATTTATATCAGGGTTGTTCAAACGCATTTATAATGTAAATTTTACATAGTTCACTTTTTTAAAAATTATTTTTATGTTATTAATTGTGCATAATTTAAATTCTGACTTGATGAAATGAACGCTCATAATTATTATAAATAGGGTATTTCATCAAAGTGCAAACATTAATTACGAAATAGGAAGTTAATAGAAAAACTAGGTTATTAATGTAAATATATTATAAGTGTATTTTACAACAGTGACCACCAACATTAACTGAAATTTTAAATCGTAATTTGACATACTGCCATGTATATTATGCATCTGGCCCGCGGATTTTTTTAGTTACTCCGGCCTCCATGTCAAAAAGTTTTAATTTCAGTTTATTTATTTTAAATTTTATTGTATATGTATTTATGTTAAGTAAGAGACTTTTCTTAATTTTTGTTAAAAATAGATTTTTATCTTCTGGTCAATTTTTTATTTAATGGTGGTTCTTGCGACCAATCAAATTTGACATTTTTTGTATAAAATATCGTGAACACCTCTGGTATAACAGTAGTACGACGTGTATTATTATACAAATAATTAGACTCACAGAAAAGCATCGATTCAATGGAAATTGATACCATTTCAACTCCTCAGACTTCAACGGTATAGCATATTTTTTTTAAATTTATTGTACTTGTATTTTTACTATAATGTTTTATTGGTAATGTTGGAACATTTCTTAATTATTTCACAGTATATTATATTAATGTTCAGTGGCGGCTCGTCATTGAGGGTTGCAGGGCTGCAGATAGTGATTGTTATTTCCCGGAAAATGTAACAAAAAATTATTCATGTAATATGAAATGATGAAAAATTCAATCTAATACAAGTAGAGTCCAATTAATGCGATAGATATTATCCTATTATATTCACTTTTAGTTATTTCTATTTTTGAAAATCCGTCATTAGCAATGAATCGTTACATATCAGCTCCGCTTCCCCGTTGCTAGATTAATTAATTATTTTTTAATTTGTTCAACAATTTTTTCGGGAAATCATAAACATCCCGGGAATATTGTCTCAGTATTTTTCCCGAGCACAATCACTAGATGTAGCCCCAAGAATTTTGACCAATATACAAAAAATTATTTATAAAATTATAATTTTATAATACATAGTACACTAGGGCAGTATTTCCAAATGGTGGCTTACAGAGTCGGAGGGGTCGCAGATTTAAGAAAAATTTTAAAATTGAATTAGAATTGTTAACATTAATTTGATTGAGTATTTGATATTTAATTAATATATTCTTGAAATTCGGATTAATTTTGGATTATAATAAATTTAAATGTTATTAATCCTTGCGAGACAATAAGACAAAAAAGAACAATCATAACTTTACAATTATTTGTATAGTAGGCCCTAGTAACTAGGGTGTCAACTATATTAAAGTATGATTTATAACTAAAATAAAACCAGTAATATTAATATTAATAGATAACATTTTTTTAAACTTTGTTATAATAATATAATAAACATATTCACTATTTTGTACTAATTGATCTTCTCTGAAAATATTTGTATAGTGTTAGGGGGTCGACAATATATTTTTTTGGAAACCACTGCACTAGAGTGTTTCAGATTTTGCAAGAATTTTAATATAAAAAATGTTTGATTTGATATGAAATCAGTATAATGCAAAAATTTTTATATAAAAACTTTGTTTGAAGTTGCTCAGCGGGAAATGAGTATAATGTAAAATTTCATATATCAACTAAAATAAATTTAATGTCAAAAAATGAACATCTTATGTATGTACCACGTTGCGACGGATACAATACCTTGCCATTTCAATGATTATTAAAGATAATTGATAGATAGTTGAACGTTAGTAGAATAAAATTATTAATTAAATTAAATTTTGAATAACGGGTAAATATGAAGGAAAATTGTTGAATATACTAAAAAATAAGATTTATGACTATTTTTAGTGGTATTACATGTATTAGGTCGTTTCATAAGTAATGTCGTTTTTATTGTAACTTTATTATAAA